>JBCEWC010000604.1:0-53017 GCA_038996855.1 Solanum aculeatissimum | reverse complement strand
TTGTGTAATTCTTGGAAGGTGTGTTAGGTTGTATTAATTAATCCTCTTCACTTTAACTATTTTTTAATGGAGGCCTACATTAGAACTCGCCTAGTGTTACTTGCCGGATCAAGGAAGTAATGATTAGGAAAAGGGGCAATTAATAAGATTTGATTGAGATGTTCTCGTCTAATCAACCAAACCAGATCAAGAGAAGGTTGTACTGGGATAAAAGTAATGGTTAGTAATGTCATATCATGGAGACAAATCAAGTTCTGGGATGAAATTTACCTATTTGCTGGATTAAAAGTTTAGGTGAACCTAACTTACTATCTTAGACCTACACACTGGAAAAAGTTGTATTTATTCGATTATAATAGGTTAGGGATTCATGGGAACACATCATCCTCGTTATCTCTTCTGTTGATTTCTCATCACCTGCATTCATTTAGTTTAGTTGTTTTACTTTGCAAACCCCCTCCTCCCCTTCCTAGGATATAAGTAGTTAATCATTGCTGACTTACATTGAGTTAACTCTTGAGTCTACCATATTCCCTAAGGGATCAACCCTAACCTCAATTAGGTTAATTATTTGACAGCGACCGCTTTATCTAAAAAAGAAGGTGTGATTTGAGGGACATTACAAAACGCATCAAATCATTCAAGACTGTAACTTAAACGATCATTTCAACTCCAATCAATCATGCTCATCACATAAAGATATAAAATACTTCTCCATGTTCCAGTTAGGGTCAAATTTACTTAATTTGGACATTTACAAATCATATTCTCAATTTAATTAATGCAACAAGCATTACATAGAATTATCCAATTAGGGTCCATATGAATAAGTGAGAATAATTCTCCAATCTCATGCAACCAACATATGTATTATGAATACATTCATAAATACGCGTGAAGACTCAAAGTAAATGTAGACAAGTCAAAGTTTAGTATTTTTTGGGAGTTTTTCCTACTCGACCTCTAGGCATACTTTTGACTCAAGAAAATAAAGAAGAACACGTGGACGAATTCAGTCCAATGCTTCAGATAGCCTTACAAACTAGGAATTATGTAAAATAATCGAACCTTGAACAAACCTTCGTCGTGTGCTTGAAACCTTTTTTTCTCCTCTTGAAACTACTTTCTAAGTCTTGAGAATCTTTTGAGCATAATGAGATCAAAACTACGTTCTAAGTCTTGAGAATGTTTTGAGCATAATGAGATCGACTGATAATGTTGAGGGACTTAATTATATGTAAAACCATCAAGTTTAGGTTTAGAAAGAATATGAAAGGACTAAAATAAACCTTCTTAAAGAGCTGCACAAGCCATCTGTTGGGCAATCTACGATTCATAGAAGTTTCTACAAGTCGTAGAAACTCATTCATGAAAACTGGGTGGTTATCAAGGTCCTGAGATTCATTCTGTCCCAATCTATGACTCGTAAAAGCTTCTACATCCGTAGTTGGGTCCACAAAGTTTGGAACCCAAAAACTAACTTAGAGACACTTTTCACGAGACAGAGTTTATTGGTTGTAAACCCATCTATGACCCGTAATTTAGGGTTCGTAGATGGTGATCCCAAAAATGCTCGATAAGGTCGTACTAAAATGGACATAACTTTTTATTCAAAACTTCAAATGAGGCAACTCTGATGGAGTTTGAAAGAGGATTCAAAGATCTTTAATTTTATAGGTTGTGGGCCACCTAAATTTTTATATCCTAGGAGATATGATCATTTGAAGTTGTCCCTTCTATGAACTCATACGAAAACTTAGTCGATAGATATTTTTTAGATTTGACTAGATGTAAAAGATCATTTATGACCCTAGATCACATATAATATGCTTTAAATACTTAGAAATTGATCCCATCATATATATACAACTTAGAAGTCATTGAGTTATCTAAATTTTATAAAATCATACATCGAAACTCAATTGGTAAAAAAGTTTTTAACTTAACTTTGCACTGGAGAGTTCTTTGTGACCTCAACTCATCTCCAAATCTATTTCTACACCCAAGAATTGATTTTAAAACTTATGTTCAATTAGGAATCATCTGATAAAATCTTATATGCATATAAGGATGACTTGATCTTAGCTAAAAAAGTTCAAGGTGTTACAATATCTCTCCCTTGGGATCATTCCTTCTCGAATGATGAGCAAACTAGTAGATCCATCAAGCACAAATACTATCAAGAACTCAAATACTCGAATACTCATACTCCAATTAATAAACTTCAAACTCATGATTCAAAATTGGAATGTCATCTCCAACATCGTCATTAGGCACAAATACAATCAAGGACTTGCACACTTAAAGACCCAAGAGGAATATTAACTCAGAGATAAGAAGTCAAATTACTAATGGATATCATATCTAAGAGAAAGGGTATCATATCGAATGTTTCTATCAAAATTACTCATAACTGTTGGGGAGAGAATTATGGGCATGATATAAGTATAAGATTGCTATGTATTAAGCAATATGATTAATAACTTCCAAGCTTAATAACTCTTCTCTCATGTTATACCAACTTACAACTACTAGGTTAAAATTGCGAACACAGGCCCACTAAAGCTCATAGCGAATAATCGATCAACACATCCTTTCTTCATAACTCAAGTACTATTCACCCATTCATCATACCTCCTTATCAGGATAAGCTCATAACTCTTTAAATCTCATGGGACTCTCCCTTCAGAATCATAAGCCTAGTTTAGATCTATCACCCAATGACTATTCTGTATCCCTATTCAACATCTATACTTCATCCTCACTAGTACTATAACACATAAACATATACCTCTCTCTATTTTGAGAACACTCTAACTCATCCTAACAATAACTCTTTCTTTATACCTCATCAGGAAAATCAGATAGTACTTACTACCACCTCCTCAGACCTTATGGGAATTAACTCATCACCCCATTACTTACCTAATGGATACATAACTTTAGTTATAAACCTCAAACAATCACCACTCCCACTATCTGGTCTCTTGTTTTCCATCATTGCGCTTTTAGCTCTAGGATGACTCAATTCAACTTATGATTTACAAGACCCCAAATCACACTCTCTTAGGTGGTAACATTAAACTTTTAGAGACATAATTTTTTCCTTTCATGAATAAATTCAGAAGTAAGTTTTGGATAAAAGAGTTTGGGGTGCATCTTGATCTCGCTCAAATGCATGATTCATATGAATAAGAGTGCATTATTTCGAATCAATCAACTCGGCACACTAGTTGGTGCCTTTTAAACCTAGTGCAATCTATTTACCATTGTGATTACTTTATCATAGAGGAACTTATTTGTAAGGATCTAAACTTTATCGTCTCTATCACCTCATAGATGAGGCATAATCAAAAGACTTAGAGCATTGCACAAATCATAATAGTTTTGTTAGAGAATAACTCTATTGCACGATTCAGAATGTGAAAGAAGGAAAACTTTTCTTAATTGTCAATAGTCCCTCATTTATACAAGTAAGACCCTTTCACAACCATAAATAAGATCCTATAGACACGACTTCATAGACACCTTAGGACACTTGAACTCTGTGCTCTGAACAAAGTTTGTCATGCCTTGGGAGGGTATCCTTTGCGTGGACGACACTTGAAGAATAATTGTTGATTATCCAAGATAACCACTTGGCCTCATCATTACATCACATTCAACAATGAAAGTAAATACTCAAGTAAAAGCTATGAATTAACCAAATAACTGAATCTCTATATCAATAATAGTCTCCAATAAAAAAAATTTAGAAAGTGAATAATAATAACTATTACTAATCAATATCTATAAAGCCTCTAATTTAAGTCTAGAAGGTATTAAGACAAGTATCGAGCTACCTCAAAAGAAATACTACTAATGAAGATAAAATAAAGAAGGATCCTATGAATAGCAAGGAGGACTCACCAATCTCTATCACTTGTATTTATATTATAAAATGATGCATGCCCAAATGGACATCAATATATTGAATATATTGGTATGTAAGATGGCTCAAAAACTAGATAAGGCTCAGTAAAAGTCAACATAATAAGCTTAAATAATCAACAAATCAACTCGACAATTTATAAATTGACTCAGTAAAGGATACAAGACTTTTATAGTAAAAATAATGCTCCTAAAAGGAATTCTAGAATGCAACTCAGTCAAATCATTTATTCACAATCAAACCAATCATGTGGAGTACTATCAAGGGCTATTTGGGAGTTTCTCATATCCAATAACAATCACTTATGAGCCAGTAATCATACAACAATCTCATTGATGTTGCCACAATCGTCCAATACTTTGCCAATGTAAAGGACAAATCAACCAATCATGGATCTAGGCCAATCAATCAAGTCTCTGCTAAGGATATAAAAAGGGAAACATCGGACTTAAAGGTTCAATCCTCTTCTATGTTTAGTATTAATTACTCTCACCCAATTTGGTGTTCGGTACTCCTCCCAAGACACAAATACTCATAAGATAATCAATCTCAATCAAACTAATCACGAGTCTAAAAAAGACTCTTATTAATTTATCAGTTTTATCACAATCAAACCTTTCAGCCTATCAACCATCCAACCCATGCCAATTACATCTTTCAAGAGTGATTTAGACAATCAATATATTCAGCTCAATCAACAATCAACCAATCAGAACTATTAGTCATGCATGCTATCAAGACTCATCAAATCATTTAAGACTCTAACTCAAGTGGTCATTTAGACTCCAATGAATCATGCTCATAACAAAAAGACATGTAAAATACTTCTCATGTTCTAATCATACTCAAATTTACTCAATTCATACAATCACAAATCATATTATCAATTTAATTAATGCAACAAGTATTACATAGAGTTATGCAATTAGGGTTCATATCAACAAGCGAGAATGAATGCTCCAATCTCATGTAACTAGCATGCGTATTATCTATACGTTCATAAATATGCATAAGACTTAGAGTAAATGTGGACAATTCAATGTTTATGTTTTTTTTGGAGTTTTTCCTACTCGATCTCTAGGCATACTTTTAAAAGAAAAGCGCATTGATAGACTCGGTTCAACACTTTAGGTAGCCTTATATACCTAAAATTATGTAGAATAATCAAACCTTGAACAATCCTTCACCGTGTGCTTGAAACCCTAACTTTTCTACTCTTAAAACTATGTTGTAAGTCTTGAGCATAATGAGATCTATTGATAATATTGAGGGACTCAATTAGGTGTAAAATCATCAAGTTTAGGCTTAGAAAGAATGTGAAAGGACTAAAATAACCCTTCTTAAAAAGCTGCCCGATCCATCTATTGGGCAATCTACGGTCCATAGAAGCTTATACGGGCCGTAGACACCTATTCATGAAACTGGGTGGATTTTGAGATCCTAGAATTCATTCTACGGGCTCAAACTATGACCTGTAGAAGCCTCTACAACTTGTAGTTTGGGCCATAGAGTTTGGGACCAAAAAACTAACTTGGAGACAATTTTCATGAGAAAAGGTTTATGGGTCGTAAACCCATCTACAACCCATAATCTAGGGTTTATAGATGGTGACTCCAAAAATTCTTCTTGATAGGGTCTTACTAAAATAGTCATAACATTTTACTCCAAGCACAAAATGAGGCAATTTTAATGGCGTTGGAAGAGGATTCAAAAACCTATTATTTAATTTATTGTGGGCCATCTAACTCTTTATATTCTAGGAGATTGGTCATTTGAAGTTGGCCCCTCTATGAACTCTTACAAAAACGTAGTCGATAGAAATATTTTAGACTTGACTTGATGTAACATATCTTTTATGACCCTACATCACATCTAATATATTTTGAATACTTAGAAATTGTTCCCATCATATATATACAACTTAGAAGTCGTAGAGTCACCTAACGTTTATAAAATCATACATCAAAACTTGATCAGTAAGAAAGTTTTTAACTTAACTTTGTACTAGAGAGTTCTTGTAACCTCGACTCATCTCCAAATCTATTTTCACACTAAGAAAATAATTTTAAAACCTATGTTTAATTAAGAATCACCTGAAACAGGTAGTGTTTTCTATGAATCCTAATTCAACAGCAGGACCTGATGGCATGAATGGCAAATTTTTTCAGTGTTGCTAGGATATCATTTGAAAAGATCTGCTTAAAGTTGTTCAGTCCTTCTTTTGTGGAAAAAGTATTGTTTGGTGCTTCTATCTAATACCAACAATCATACTAATTTTGCTGGATTCAGGCCTATTAGCTTAAGCAACTTCACCAGTAAGATTATTTCCAAGATTTTTTGCCTCAGACTTACCTTATCCTCTCTAATTTGATTTCCAAAAATCAGTCAGGGTTTACTAAGGGAAGGAATATTCTTGAGACCATTATGCTTGCACAGGAGATAATTCATGAGATTAAGAAGTCTAACATTGGAGGTAATTTGGTTGTCAAGCTTGACATGGGTAAGGCTTATGATAGAGTTTTCTGGTCCTATATTTGTTTGGTTGTGGGGAAATTTGGGTTTGGGGAAATTTTCATTAATATGAAATGGAAAAGTGTAACAATTGGTATTCCATCGTAGTCAATGGTTCTAGATATGGTTTTTCTCAGTTTACCAGGGGCCTTAAACAAGGTGATCCCCTCTCCCCTGCTCTTTTTATTTTGGGAGCTGATGTTCTCTTCAAGTTATTGAATAAACTTTATTACAACCCTGCCTATCATGGTTTTTATATGAAAAAGAGAGGGCCTCAGATCAACTATCTTAGTTTTGCAGATGTTACCATTATTTTTACCTTTGGAAGAAGTAAATCTCTCAGTTTGATCATGAGTACTTTAGATACGTATGAATAGGTTTTTGGCCAGCTTATTAATAGACATTTTCTTTTACCTTCTAATACTTGTAAAAGAACTTATGATAGAGTCAAGAGCCTTACTAGTTTTATCCAAAAGAAGGATCATATCACCTATCTTGGTTTCCCTCTTTTCATTGGTAGACAAAGTATTTTTTTTTCTGATATGGTGTCTAAGATGGTTAATAGGATTGCATGATGGCAGTACAAAATTTAGTTATGGTAGAAGGGTTGTTTTGGTTAAATATGTCTTACAGTCATTACCTATTCACTTCCTCTCTGCTATCTCCCCTCCTTATACTATTCTCAAGCAAATTCAAAGCCTTACTACTGATTTTTCTGGGGTTGGATGAATGACAAAAAGAAATATCACTGGTCATCATGGAAAAATTTGAGCTTGTCTTATAAATTGGTGTTAGAATGATATCTGATGTTTGTTTATTCTTCCAATACAAAGAGTCATGGACATTTAGAACCAAAAATGCCCTTTAGGGTGAATTCCTCAAAGACAAATATTGTAAAAGGTCAAATCCCATCAGTAAAAATGGGGAAATAGTGATTCTTTTATTTGGAAGCACGTGATGAAGAATAAACAAAAGATGGAACCTTATATTCAATGGATGATCAATTCTAGAAATTTCCACTTTTGGTGGGATGACTTGTTAGGGGTTGGCCTCTTGGTCCATTTTATTGAGGAGTTTAACAAATTTAACAATACAAAGGTGGTTGATTTTATAGAGGAGGGCCACTGGAATGTTCATAAGCTTTCTCAGCTGACGCCTCCTTATAGTATTCCCAAAATTTTATCTATCAATCTTCAGATTTAACAAAGAGTTACTGACCAACCTATCTGGAAGTTGACTACCACTGAAAATTTTACTACTTCTTCAGCATGGAATGTTATAAAATAGTAGAGAGACAAAACTATCATTAACTCTCGTACTTAGCATAAAAATATTCCTTTCAAATGCTTTTTCTTGTTGTGGAGAGCCCTGAGGGGGAAATTACCCACCAATGAGAAATTGAGCACCTTTGATTTTGATCCTAATAAGTGCTACTGTTGCTACAAACCTGGTATGGATATAATCAACCATATTTTTATGGTTGGTCACTTAGCCATCAACATATGGAATATTTTGCAGACTCCTGTGGACTTAGCAATGACTATATTCCTTTGAGAAGTCAACTGATGAGATGGTGATATGCTAAGTACAAAAATAAAGCCCACAAACTTATTCTTCGGGTTGTCCCTATTTTATATGCTGGAATTTGTGGAAGAATAGGTGCAACAACAAGTATGGTGGGCATCACCTTATCATTATGTGTGGATGTACCTTCAAGGCTTTTGGGATTCCAGTTGGCATACAGGCATGGACAATAGGGCCTTACACCCACATGCATCACTACATCACCATCCAATTTAAGTTACTTCCCTATTCGCCTGCATACTTGTCTGGTTCTTATGATTAGCCACTTCTAGAGTTATATTCTAGTTTATCCCTGCTTTATTTACTGTTTTTACTTTATCGGCCTATGATGCCTACTGGGTTTCATATTTCTAGTACTCACCCTACATTATACATCAATTTCATGATGCAAGTCCTAACATGAGCCAACAATATTAATTTTCCCTGTTATAGCTGTCATACTTGGAGACTAGTGGTAAACATTGGATGTTCTTAGACCCTTCCAATCTCCATCTATATCAGTGGTTGCCTTTTACTATTTGAGATTTTCTTTGTATATATATATATTTTCATGACTCGAACCTAGTGCCTATTCATGACATAGAGAATGAGAAACCCGAAGGCACCCCATCTAAGCATTTTATTCATATCATAAAGATAAGAAAAGAAGAAAGGGCGTACCAGCTGCGCGAAAGCCTAAGCCTTAGCTCATCCCTTTTGTTGCTCGTTAGCACTATTTGTTGATTTTTTAAAGAAGGGGCGAAGCTTGAATAAGCAAAGCAAGCCTAGAGTAGCAGCCTCTTACATTTCTTTAGGCCCTTTGAGGGTCAATCTCTGTCCGGCCCGAGGAAACCTTTGCATGCCTCCATTACCTTTTGAGAGGCCTAGTATACATATAGAAGTAAAGTATAATAATAAGTATAGAAAGTGAAAAACATAAGAAATCTGAATCTCCCATTAAAGGGAGTTGCATCGATTTGTCCATAGATGCCTCTACATCATAGATCTTGAAGGGGTCTAGAACATGCTACTATCTAACCCTCAAGATAAAGTAAAATCATAAGTCTCAACATAATAAAATATAGCATGAATAAGGCTTGTCCCAGAAGCATGGGAACTCATCAACAATTTATAAAATGATATCCAACCTAGCCACAGATATACGAGATAGTCTTGTCGTCACCCATCTTTACATAATTAGATCATGCAGGAAAATAATATGCATTAGTATGTGGAATGTACTAAGTATGTAAATATTTCAAGCATCAAAGAAGCATCGTAATAATAATAACAATATGCATAGTCATAACAATAGAATAAGGATAACATATGTATGATCAATGCATGTTTTTAAAAAAATCATGAAGGAAAGAATTTAAAACATCTCATAACCTAGCATACATACATATGTGGGAATATGACCATAACATATAATAGTACCATGCAGACTATTACATAAATTCTGATATTGCCTCTACACCAGAGAAAGAGTAACCTACTTGCCAAGATAGACTATACTTCACCCTATAGGTTCTACCCTAGCACCGTGAGTAACATGCCCTATTTTGGATCCACTAACACATACCATATAGGCACATAACATAATCCAATTGTGACACATAGTTATGAGACTTAAAGATTTATATAAGGACACGTAGGGATAGTCCCCTTTACTTAAGCTCATTCAGTACTAAGTCAAATCCCACATAATATATGATCATGCAATATATATAGATATCCTCAGAGTCATCAAATCATACTTTCATATCTTTTAAGTAAAATACCTTATGTCATAAGAATAGTTCATCTACATGCTTTCATAGAGTGTGGATATACTCCTCATCTTATTATTATTTCATAGACATTTAGGGTCTTAGATCACCCTTATTATCATCATCACAACATACTTCCATACTTGAAAACAACATCATGAAAATCATAGATTTGCCATAGGAAATAAAGGCTTAACATAGGTTTATGAATAATTGAAGTTAAAATCATGAAATTGGATGAAAATTATGTGGAATTAATGCAATGAAGATCAATTTGGATCATTAGTAAAGCAACCCATATCAATTCAACAAGTCCTAATCTATGCATACTTGAAATCACTTAAAATCAATTGAAAATCATAAAAGTCATGTAATTCATCATAATTCATATATAATTAAGTAAATTAATCATGTAATAATCACAATCTAAGATTTTGGAATCAAATCATGAAAATCCTTAAAAATTCATACTTGAACTTGAAGAAAAGTGAGGAGAATTTGAGCTCTATCGATGAATCTAATCCATGAACGAAGTTCTACATATCTCAAGTGAAAAACCTTAGAAATTGAGGTGAAAAGACCTTAGAAACTCTCGACCAAGCTGAATCCCTAAGCTTTAATGGAGTCCTTACTAGAGAGAGAAAATATAGAATTTGGAGGTGGATGTGAGAGTGAATAAATTAGAATGAGACTAAGAATAGGTTTTAATAAATCTGAGGTGGTTCAGTCGGTAACATGCATCAAAATGACATAGTTTAAGAGTTAAATGGATTGGAAATGACCGAAAAACCCTTCATTAAAATTTTGTCGGACCTATCTATGAACTCAATCTATGAGTCATAGATTGAAGCACAACTCATACTTTGAGGTTTCGTCCTGTGGAAAATTAGTTTATGAAAATAGTCTATAAACCTCCATTTATGAGACTTTTTTATGACCCGTAGTTCCTTTTACAGGTCATACTTACCCCTCATAAAAGTTCCTCCAAACATGAAAAATGTTTCATCTCACTGGTCCATACCATGACTCATTTTTTGGATCATACAACCAATTATGGTTCGTATTCACCCTCCATAATTTGTATGGCCTAAAAAGTTGGCTACTAGAATTTGCACCTTCAGACTTAGAAAATTTTCATCTCCCAAGGCCAAATCTACTACACCTATCTATGACCTGTAGATTAACCCATGAGCCGTAGATGGGCTCGTACATTTAGTTCAATTTCACCATTCTTCTACAACCTTTCCATTTTCTAGACTTTTCAACATGCAGGGTGTTACATTTATGTATGTAGCTTATGATTCAATTATGTTGTATCATGTTTATAGTAGCTCTATACAGATGTCTTCCAAGTCCTGGGAGGGGGTGTTATTGGTTGTTGTATGTATATGTATATCTCTAGTATCAATTCTATCCTCTTTTGGTTACATTATCAGTTGTCTTTGTTGGACTGCTTCTTGCCTTGCACCCATTACTAGTAGTTCTTGGTCACAAGTTGGCTTGTCTATTAGGGGGGAGGTTAAGGTAGGCGCCATCATGACTGGTAAAGTTGGGTTGTGTCAAATTTTGATACTTTTTTAACTCGAAAATATTAAGTTTGGTCTAAAAAGACTTTTTAGTTGGGTCCTCAGGCTTCTAGTGTAAGTTTGACTACTTAGATGAGATATTGAAAAAGTTAAAAGCCTAGAGTAGATTTTGGTCAACATTTAGAGAAGTAGTTCTTGTATGGAATTTCTGTCAGCATAATTAATTCCAAAATATTGAATTTTATCTAGTAGGACTCTGATTTGAATCTCGAGATCTATTTTTGATTTTTGACACTCGATTGCTTTTCTTGTAATAGTTAAAGTGTTGACATCAATCGATATTTTTATTAAATGGACTCTGACGATTGTTTTGTTGATTTCATTGAGTTTGAAATGTTATTTTCAATTAGATTTTGTATATGATTTGTGTTCATAAGGTTTTAGATGAATCCGAAGCACCTAATCAAATTGTAGAAGCAAATAATCAAGAGAGAGAGAAAGGACCCTATATTGCTTAACATCAAAATATTTCTATCATAACGTGGAACCGAGAGAAGAAGCTTTTGAAGCTTCTATTTGTTTAAGAGTATTTAACATTCCTTGAGTTGAGTCAGATAGTTGAGACATTAAGGGTTTTTTGATGCCCAGGGAACACATGAAATGAAGTAAAGAACCTTTGAAAAGAATAATAGATTTTAAAGATTTTTAGGACCTTTTCTTTTCAACAAGAAAGGAGTTAGGATACAAATAAAAGGGAAAAAATTCTTGGAAAGGAAAGAGTGGCGATTAGGTTTTTTTAAAGGTTGATGGAATTTTTATCAACTGGCAAAAAGATTACACAAAGCAGTATGCACGGTTCTCAAAATCGGATTAAAAGTAATATAAAAAGTGATAATATTTTGATCTGGGATCAGGTCCCAATGAAAATTCCAGATGATTAGCTTGAGTTCTTTTCATAACTTTGTTTTCTCTTTTCACACCACTATGCGTGAGTACCTACAGAAAAGTATAAGACTTGTTTTGGTTAAAACAAGTATTGCACAAATAGTAGGATACCTATATTTCTAATTATAGTCCAAAGGAAGTTGATTTGCATCTAAAAACCAAGAAATCATTCCCGCTTCAACATCCCCAGCTTCAATCTGTTCTTCTCAAATTGATCTCTACTCAAAGTCTTTGTAAAGATATCTGCAATTTGATCTTCAGTCTTGCAAACAACATTGTTCCTTAAGAAGTGATGTATCACATCAATGTGCTTTGTTCTCTTTGATGAACAAGATTTTTGTCATATTCAAAGAACTTGTGTTGTCACAAATAATGGAATAGTGTATGTGATGAAACTAAAATTCTTTAATTGTTATTTTATCCTTAGCAATTGAGCACATCAAAGGCAACAACTACATACTAAGCTTCAACAGTTGAAAAAGCAACAAAATTTTATTTCTTGGTTCCTCAAGATACAATACATGATCCTAGAAAGTGAGCCTTTCATAAATGTTTTTTCTATCTACTTGATATCCAGCTTAATCAACATCAACATAGCCAATCAACTCAAAAGAATCACCTGCAGGATAATATAAGACTAGGTCCCATGTTTTCTTCAAGTACCTTAAAATTCTTTTAGCTGCCTTCAAGTGGGACTCCTTAGGCTTTGATTGGAGCCTAGAACACATTCCAACACTAAATATAATATCTGATCTTCTTGAAGTCAGGTACAATAATAATCCTATGATACTCCTATACATAGTTTCATTAACTCTGGGACCAGGTTCATTAACATCTAGTTTGGAATTTATTCCCATAAGAGTGTCAATAGGTTTTGGATCCTCCATTTAAAACTTCTTAAAAAAACTCCTTGGTGTACTTTTCTTGTCTAATTGAGGTTACTTCGAGAGTTTGTTTAATATGTAAACTAAAAAAAACTCAGTTCACCCATCATGCTCATTTTAAACTCACTCCCCGTCAACTTTGAGAATTCTCCACAGATAGACTCTAAAGTAGAACCAAAGGTGATATCATCAATATAGACTTGTATGATGATTACGTCCCTTCCTCTTGTCTTAAAAAATAATGTGTTATCTATTTTTCCTCTTTTGAAACCATTCTCCAGAAGGAACTTAGACAACCTTTCATACCATGCTTTGGGTGCCTATTTTAACTCATATAAAGACTTGTCCAATTTGAACACATGGTTGGGGTGATCAACATTTTCAAAACCAGGAGATTGTTTAACAAACCCTTCCTCCTTTAGATAGCCATTCAAGAAAGAACTCTTGACATCTATTTGATAAAGCTTGAATCCTATGAATGCTGCAAACGTTATAAGAATCCTGATGACTTCTATTCTTGAAATTGGAGCAAATGTCTCATCATAATCTAGTCCTTTTTCCTTGTTGTAACCTTGAACCACTAGCCTTTCCTTGTTATGAACAATAGCTCCATGTTCATTTAGATTGTTCATAAAGATCCACCTAGTTCCAATAATTGTTCTTTCTGATGGCTTTGGGACCAGGTGCCACACTTTGCTTCTTTCAAATTGATGTAACTTTTCTTGCATGGATTTCACCCAATCAACATCTCTCAGAGCCTCTTTCATATTTTTAGGCTCAAGAGAGAAGACAAAATATGAGAATGCCACCATATTCCTCATCTTGTATCTGATTTGCACTCTAGAATCGAAAGATGAGATAACATCATCTAAGAGATGAACTGGAGTCTTTGTAGGGATGTCATAGGAATATGATTTTCTTCCTCATCTTTAGTACTAGCCTTTCTATCATCTATATTTTTAGGATGTTCAACAATGCTTTGTTCATTATTAACAACTATATCAGGACTAGGTCTCCCATCAGGAACACCTGCATCAACTGAAACATTAAAATCAAATTAGTCTGCTCCAAGTTGCCATCACCATTTTGATCAGCATTGACACCATTCTTATGGAACTGTAACAATTCTTCAAATTTAGCCTCATCTTGATCTCTCAAATTTTCAAGTTCACCAGACTCGTTAATAATTACATGGACATGTTCTTCAATGCACTATGTCTTTTTGTTGAAAATTCTGTAAGCCTTGTTGGAATTTGAGTAGCCAACAAATATACCTTTATCACTTCTTATATCAAACTTACCCAAGTTTTCCTTACCATTGTTCAGAACAAAGCATTTGCAATCAAAAACCCTTAAGTAACTTACTCTAGCCTTCCTGTTGTTGAGCAGCTCATAGGGTGTTTTATTGAGAATTGACCTGATGAAGCACCTGTTGTCACAAAGCATGCAATATTAACAACTTCAGCCCAAAAGTTCTTTGGAAGTACAGAATCAATTAGCATTGTCCTAGCAATATCCACCAAGGTTCTGTTCTTCCTCTCTACGACACCATTCTGCTGTGGAGTTCTAGGAGCTGAGAAGTTGTGATGGATTCCATTTTCTACGCATAATGTATATCTTTGTATTTTCAAACTCAATTCTATGGTCGGACCAGATCCCTACTATCTTATAGTTCAAATTTATCTGTATCATCTTAGCAAATATCATAAATTCATCATAGGTTTCATCCTTAGACCTCAAGAATATGGTCCAAGTAAACCCTGAATAATCATCCACAACCACCAAGTTATACTTCTTTCCTCCTCTACTTTGAATCTTCACTGGCCCACATAAATCCATATGAATCAATTCCAATGGTCTTGTAGTACTGACCTACTTCTTTTGCTTGAATGAGGATCTGATCTACTTTCCTTTAACACATTCCTCACAAACTTTATCTTCTGCAAGCTTCACTTTTGGTAGTCATGGACCAGGTCCCTTGAAGCAAGTTTATTCAACAATGAAGAACTGACATGACCAAGTCTTTTGTGCCAAAGTTCTGCATTCTCACTTTGAGCACTAAGACATGTAAGATCATTTCCCTGTATTGATTCCAGATCAGCCAAATACATGTTCTTCTCTCTTTTTGCCAAAGAACCATTTTTTGTGAATCCAAATTGGTGACGATATTATTTTCTAAGTGAAATTTCACTTCATTTCCCTTGTCACAAATTTGAGATACACTCAACTGACTGAGTTTCAATCCATTCATATAATAGACATTTTCTATTGAGTGATCCAGAGATTTTCTAATCCTACCAATACTAAGAATATATCCCTTTTTGTTATTTCCAAAAGAAACATCTCCATCTTAAAGTACTTTGAGAGGAAGGAAGCTTTCAATATTTCTAGTCATATGCTTTGAGAAGTTACTATCCATGTATCGACATTAGCTGATGGTTCCTTCACTTACCTCTTCTCAGATTTATTACTATCATCAGACTTTGCCATAAATGCAATATTTGATTGAATATCTCCTCATCTTTCTTCACAACTATCAAGGAAACATCCTTTGTGTGCTCAGATTTTTCTAACTCACTTGAAAAAATTTCCCCAGATAACAAGGGCTTTCTTCACAACATATTTTGCTGCAACCTTTTTCCTTTTCTTGTCAGGGACCAGGTCCCTCTATTTATCTTTGGTGCCTTCAGGCTTGCATAGTCTTTGTGCTTTGTTTTGTGCATTGGACAATCTCTGATGAAATTCCCTGGTTTTTCACACTTGTGACACAGATCATTAGCAGTAGTAGATCTTCTAGGATTTGCCTTCTTGTTGAAACCACTATGCTTCCTCACAAATTTTTGAAACCTCCTTGTAAGGTATGCCATTTGATCTTCATCTTCATCAGATTCTTCACCTGTTCCACCTTTTGAGCTAATGATTTGTCCTTCTTAGTAGCATCATTTGCTCTATTCAACTCATGAGTTTGGAGATTACCAATCAAGGCATCCATTGTCAACCACTTCAGATCTTTGGCCTCAGTGATTGCATCAACTTTGCTGGCCCAAACATATAAGTTCATTGATAATGGATGAAAACCTAGTATACATATCATGAATGGATTCACTTTCCTTCATGGTAAAATTTTTATACTGAGTAATGAGCATATCAGCTTTAGACTCCTTCACTTGTTTAGTGCCTTGTGCGTAAGCAATCCCAAATCTCTTTGGTTGAGTCACAAGTAGAGATCTTGTTGTACTTCTCATCCCTAATGCCATAGACTAACAACTTCTTTGCTTTGTAATTCTTTTCAATCTTCTTTCGATCTACAGCATTGTACTATTGTCAAGTCCTGGGGACTACTCAAGTGATTCATCATCTTTCACCTCTAAGGTAGGAACATAAGAACCATCAAGCACAATATCAATAACTCACTATATTTAGCCATGAGAAAATTATGCATATGAGTCTTCTCCCAACTATAGAACTTCCCATTAAAGCGAGGAGGTCTGGTAGATGACTGATCCTCTTCTAGAATCAGTGGAGCTGCCATGTTTCTTCAGGATCTTTCTAGGTGTTAACCTTTTAGAGAATACTCACTCTGATACTAATTGATGGAACGTAAGTATCCACTGAGTGTGAGAGGACCAAGTCCCTCATCAAAATAACAGTAAGCAAAAAAAACTAAAAATAGTAAAGCAACAAAGTAAAATGGGACAAGCTATTTTATGTGGAAACCCTCTTGCTCAAATGAGGAGAAAATCACGACTTGCACTCACAAGATTTCAACCCAACTCCATTAATCTTAAAGGGAGAAAAGCTTTGGATTACAAACTTTTACAATCAAGGAACCTAGCTCTAAATCCCTTCCTCTTCACTATGATAACTCTACCACAGGTACGAGCAAACTAAGTAGCTACTCGCTACCCACTAAATTGACTAACTCTAGCTAACTTAGACTTCAACACTCACCATAGCTAACTCTAGTAATGAAGAGCAAAAAACATGCCTAATATCTGATCCCTTTATAGAGTAGGAATCACTTCACAAGATACAAGCACCATTTAAGCACAATGAAGTACACAAAGTAAAAACAACTCTAATTTTGCTAAGTGTACTAGTCGAGAGCCTCACCAAGAACACTCACTCAATATGTGTAGAAACCCTCATGCTTTCACTTCAAGAAAGGTTAGGTTTATAACCAACATCAATAATATTTGGAGCAATTTCATTGGCTAGAATTTTTTTGCAGAGAAGGCAGACGTGCACCAACAAATAAATTGGCAGGTGCACAATGTACTTTTTGTCGGGTATCACTTTCAGTTCATAGCACATATTGGATCATATCGGTCTTTTTTTCCCTGTTCTTATGGTTTGTTAAATCATCAAAACTTTATTACCTCATATAGCACTGAGCTCCTCTGGCTCTAGCAGGCGGAATAACATCTCTACCTCTCTGTTGAACCAAAGCATTGTACACACCCCAACCTAGAGAACAAACCCCCACTAGATTGAACTCCACCATGACCTTTAGTTTGAGAATATGACTCTAGATTCAACTATAAAACTGGGTTGGGTTCCTCCTCGGCCTTTCATAGTACATTACCTCATAAGATATACAGGATCCCCATAAGTGAAATAGGAACTCCTATGAGTAACTCTCAGATGCTGGCAATGATGCATGAATAGGCTGTCACGACCCAAGAGTAGGGCCTAGATATGAAATGATGAAAGAGGACCCGAGAGTCCTCGATCAAGATATCTTAGCATCATCACACACATCATTGGTTCGGAAGCACTTAACATAATAAGTAACACATAAGTCTAAGGGATTCCGGGGCTTTGGACTCAAGCTATGGCGATGTTGCCGGGAATGGGATAAGCATGAATCACATAACACATAACAATTACGTTCTAAGGGGCGGGTAAATATGACTAAAGCTATGGGGGAAAGAAGGGCTAGGGACTTTCCACATAAGCACATTCCCATCCAACAAATCATAATAGCATAAGCGGAAGCATAATAAAAAACATAAATAACCATAGCAAACGTAGATAATCATAGTATCTCAAATAAACACATAGTACGACATACATTAGAATTCGATAAGTATCCAACAATGCCTTTACATAGAGTAAGACGAGGGCCTCGACATAACCCAGGCTTACCCTCAAGTCATAAGATGAGTAAATGAAATAAAAGCATAAGATAGAGAAAGGTGGGTGTTGCCCTTGGAGTATAGGGCTCACCACTAGCAATAAGTTCGAGATTTCAACTAGTGTCCAACGATGGATGAATGTCATCACTGGTCCCTACATGGTTAGATCACGTAGTCAAAGAGTATGGGTTAGCATATATAATGCACTAAGTATGCGGGCATGCCATGAACATGAACATGAACCTACTAAACAAGCTAGATCACAAGGGCACATATACGTATAGAAAGAATGTATATAATCAAGGAAAAGTATTGTACCAATATGCCATGAAGTCCCATGATGCATGAATGCAACCTACATATTCATAGCGGGGATGTGACCTCAACAGACAACATGAGACACCAAGCGAGCTACTACTTGGAATTGGACTACTTGCCAGGTAGATCTCAGGTTAACCCTTAAAAAGAGGATACAAGTCAATCCCATCTAGGGAGATAACCCATGTTGGCATATGATTTGATGGAAAGGAGTATGGACCCTTAGAGATAGTCCACCCCGACTCCAATCCCTCGGTACTAAGTCTCATCCTACGGAAATACATATACATATACGAGCTTCAAAACGGAGGTTCAGTACTTCAAATCCATACAATGCAAAGTTAGGCTAAAGCCAAATCATATTTCACGTCTTTTCCATAATTAGGCTTAAAGGCCAAACAAGAGTTTCAAAGAACCATGTCCGTAGGCCAATGCATATGAATAGCTTATTCTAACATAACAATATGGTGTAAATACCCAAAATGCCCATAAGGCCATATCAAGACAAAATGTGATCACATTCTAGTCAATTCCTATGTCTTACCAAAAATCAAGTCAAATCATTTCAAGAGTTTCATCAATTCAAACCTTCTATGTATGCATATGTCATGAATGATGAGATGAATGCACGGGCAATAGAGATTCAATCTTAATTCAACAACACAATATTAAATTCAATTAAAATCCATGAGAAAATCCCCAATCTAAAATCACAATTAAATTGCCCATGCTTGAACAAGCTTTCAAGGGACCATGCATATTCAAATCTTCGAAATTCCAATGCAACACATGATAATTGAATTTAAATCATCTTAAAACCAACATTAAAATCCAGCCCACAACTCAATTAAATTAAATCATCCATAAATTAAAAGACCCAATTTCAAAGAGAGCAAAATTCATCAAAATTAAAGAAGAGTATTTTGGGTGTTCATGGTTGAAAGGAGAACTATGAATCAATCCCACATACCTTGATTAATCAAGAAGAACAGGAAGAACTTGAAGAAGAATTGAATTCCCCCCCCCCCCCTTGATTCCCAAGCTAGCTTTCAATGGAGGTTGAGAGCAATTTGAGAGAAATTGAAGAGATTGAATTGAATAGGAGTGAATAAAGTTGAATCAGGGGTTTAGGAGGGTTTACAAAAATGCTAAAACGACCTTAGGATTAGTTAAAAATTATAATTTAACCATTAATAAAACGAGGAAGAAAATTGGAAACTGTCACTGACGGAGTGCACTACACGAACCGTGTAGTGACTCACTGTCTGTGAGCCTTGCCGTGAGGCATCACTTGACGACGAGCTTTAATTTCACAAAAAATAGGAAAATTTGAAATATCTCCCATACAGTCAACTACACAGACCATGAGAGGTCACACCGTCCATGAGACCTTTCCGTGAAGTCACACTTGGAGCAACTTTGCCCACAAAAATTCCATACTTAGCCAAATTTTCCTTACGCAAATACGCGGCCAGACACACAAGCTGTGAGGCTTCACATGGACCATAAGCTAATCTATGGAACCTACCTTGGCTCAGGGCCTCCACACATATCCTTGGTAGCTCACTGGAACTTCACACGGGCGATACTCATGAGCCGTGAGGCCTCACACGAACCATGAGCTGGTCCGTGGAGCCTTACTTGGCTCAGAGTCTTTGGCCTAGAGTCTTGAATGCTCACTGGAACTCACACGAACCAGGCTCATAGGTCTTTAGCCTCCCCATGGACCGTGAGGCAGTTCCTTAGCGAACAATATTCTTCCCTGTTCCAGAATGCTTCTCTGTCTGTCCCACTATCAAGGCCATAACTTCCACATCCACACTTCAGATTGAGTGAAACCAAGTTTTTTGGGAAGATAACTCAAAGAGCTTCAATTTGATAGGTCATTGCTCACACAGTTCACCCCGTACCAAGAGATATGGCCATTTAAAGTCAGTACTTCCAGAAGACGTCAAGCAAAAACCTAGCCAATACAATTTCTTCCAAGACGGTCGTGCAAGAGAAACTTTGGAAACTCACAAGCCAACCAAGATAGGTTCAAATCAAACCTCAAACAATATTACAAGGTTCAGGAAGTTCTGGGTTGTTACATCATCTCCTCCTTGGGAATATTCATCCTCGAATGGGTTAGAACAAGGCTTGAAAGGCTCAAATTGATAAGAAATATTTTAACATAGAACATAATTTATCATTCATTTCAAAAGTCATTTAAAACTCATGTCAAAACATCATTCAAATTATTTTCATGCACATGCATGCATACAATGCCATGAAACTCAAGAAAATAAAGAATTAGGACCATTCAGAAAGAAAGATAGAACCTAGTACCTTTGGCTTGAGTAGATTGGAAAAGATAGGGGTATCGTTCCATCATGTCCGACTCCGCTTCCCATGTAGGACCCTCAATATGTTGATTCCTCCAAAGTACTTTAACCGAAGCTATATTCTTGTTGTGAAGTCATTTTACTTGCCTATCCAAGATTTCAACCGGTACCTCTTCAGAAGTCAAGTTCTCCTCCACCGTAACATCCTCTAAAGGCACAATTGCCTTAGGGTTACCAACCAACTTCCTCAACATTGAAACATGGAACACCAGATGAATAGAACTCATATCCAAAGACAACTCTAGTCTATAAGCCACATTTCCAGCCCGTTCAACGATCTCATATGGTCTAACATACCGAGGACACAACTTGTCCTTTTTGCCAAAACGCATAGTGCCTTTCATAGGTGACACCTTCACATAAACCCAATCACCCACATAAAATTTGAGGTCTCTTTTCTTAGCATCCGAATAAGACATTTGGTGACTTTGAGCCATTTTAAACCTTTCTCTAATCAACTTCACCTTCTCTATAGCTTCGACCACAAAATTAGGGCCTAACAATACCATCTCACTCAACAGAAACCATCCCACCGGGGATCTACACCTCCTACCATACTAAGCCTCAAATGGAGTCATACCAATGTTAGCTTGGTAACTATTGTTGTAGGCAAACTCGATAAGCGGTAGATGATCATCCCAATTTCCCTTGATCCCCAACACACAAGCTCTCAACATGTACACCAAAGTTTGAATCGTCCTCTTGGCTTGCCCATCAATCTGGGATGGAAAGCAGTGCTCATTTTAATCTTAGTGCCAAGCCCTTTTTGAAATGATCTTCAAAAGTAAGAAGTAAATTGGGTACCATGATTCGATATGACAGACCACAGTATACCATACAACCTTACCAACTCCCGAATATACAATTTACCATAATCTTCAACATTATAGGTAGTTTTAACAAGTAGAAAATGAGCCGACTTGGTCATTCAATCAATAACAACCCAAATAGAATCAAACTATTTACGAGTATAAGATAGCCCAACTACGTAGTC
The DNA here is from genome assembly GCA_038996855.1 of Solanum aculeatissimum. Lineage (NCBI taxonomy): Eukaryota > Viridiplantae > Streptophyta > Magnoliopsida > Solanales > Solanaceae > Solanum > Solanum aculeatissimum. The sequence goes on along the minus strand of JBCEWC010000604.1, from coordinate 31,051 downwards.
CATATTCACATCTTCCCACTTCCAAGCAGAAATCTCAATATCTTGGGCCAAACCACCGGGCCTTTCCTGTTCTACCTTCACTTGTTGGCAATTCAGACATTTTAACACAAACTTGGCTATGTTATGCTTCATGCCATGCCACCAATACACTTCTCTCCAGTATCGATGTATCTTAGTGGATCCCGGATAAATAGAATACTTGGAATTATGAGCTACACTCATGATAACCTCCCTCAGGCCGTCGACATTTGGAACACACAATCAATTTTGATACCGTAGTACACCATCTCTCCCTTGGGAGAAAACCTCAAACTTCTTTTCGGCAACCAACCTCTTTAACTCTACCAAGGAAAGATCCAAATCTTGTTTTGCTTTTACATCAACAATCACGGATGACTCAGACCCACTTTGAACAAGAAGGCCACCATCATTCGAGTCGATCAATCTAACACCCAACCTAGCCAAATGGTGCATATATCTTACCAATTCTTTCTTCCCTTCATTAACGTGGGACACACTACCCATGGATAGCCTACTAAGGACATCTGCTACAATGTTTGCCTTACCTGGGTGATATAGAACACTCATGTCATAATTCTTAAGTACTTCCAACTATCTCCGCTTCCTCAAGTTAAGATCCCTTTGAGTGAACACGTATTGCAAACTCTTATTATCAGTTAAAACATCAACATGAACTCCGTACAAGTAATTTCTCCAAATCTTTAAAGCAAATACCACTACCGCCAACTCAAGATCATGGGTCAGATAGTTTTCTTCATGCACCTTTAATTTTTGAGAGACATAAGCTATCACCTTACCATGTTGCATGAGCATACATCCCAACCCAATCCGCGAAGCATCATAATATACCACGAACCCATTTAACTCATTTGGCAAGGTCAAGACAGGGGCCGATGTAAGCCGGTCCTTCAAAGTCTGAAAACTCTTCTCACACTCATTTGACCACACAAACTAGCTTTCTTTTGAGTCAGTTTAGTCAACGGGGATGCAATAGAAGAGAATCCCTCAACAAATCTCTGATAGTACCCGGCCAACCCAAGGTAACTTCGGATATCAAAAGGAGTCAATGGTCTAGGCCAATTCTTCATGGCTTCGATCTTCTTATGGTCAACTTTATTACCATCACCGAACACCCATGACCAAGGAAAGCAACTTTCCCCAACCAAAACTCACATTTGCTAAACTTGGTAAATAATTCCTTCCACCTCAAGGTCTAAAGCACTAACCTCAAGTGATCCATGTGTTCCCGCTCAGTTCGGGAGTAAATTAGGATATCATCAATAATACAACCACAAAACTATCAAGGAATGGCTTGAATACCAAATTCATGAGATCCATAAACACCGTCGGGGCATTGGTCAAACCAAACGACATCACCACAAATTCAAAATGTCCATACCAAGTTCAGAAAGCTATTTTTAGAATATCACACTCTCTCACCTTTAATTGGTGGTAACCCAAATGAAGATCTATCTTAGAGAAATGAGTGGCCCCTTGAAGTTGATCAAACAAATCATCTATCCTGGGCAACGGGTACTTATTCTTGATGGTCACCTTATTCAGCTGTCTATAATCAACACACATTCAGAGCGATCCATCCTTCTTCCTCACAAACAACACAGGAGCACCCTACAGTGAAATACTTGGTCGGATAAAGCCTTTCTCCAAAAGTCCTTCAACTGATCCTTTAACTCCTTTAGCTCGACTAGAGCCATGTGGTAAGGAGGAATGGAAATAGGTTGAGTATTGGGAAGGAGATCTATGCCAAAATCCACCTCTCTTCCAAGAGGAATACCAGGAAAATCTTTGGGAAACTCATTGACTACGAAAACTAACTCAAGAGTAGGAGACTCAGATTCCACATCTCTAACTCTCATAATATGATAGATGGACCCCTTGAAAATAATCTTTCGGGCCTTGAGGTAGGAAATAAACCAACCCCAAACCATAGAATCACTACCCTTCCATTTCAAAATAGATTCATTAGGAATTTGGAATCTGACATGCCTAGTCCTACAATCGAGCAAGGAATATGATGCATGCAACTAATCCATACCAAGGATAACATCGAAATCATACATCTCAAGATCTAAAAGATCATAGGGAAAGACCATATGCAAGAATGAAATAGGACAACCCTGATACACCTTTTGAGAAATAATAGACTCACCCATGGAAGTATAAACCGAATAAGGTTCCCTCAACATTTCAGTACTCAAACCAAATTTAACATCCAACAGAGGAGTCACAAAAGATACATTTGCACCCGAATCAAGCAAATCATAAACATCAAAATCAAAGACTTTTAACATACCAATCACAACATCTGGAGCCTCATCCACCTCCTATCGGGCATGAAGAGCATAGAACCTATTATTTTTGGGAGCACCACCAACTTGAGCCTTCTGCTGCCCTTGACCACCTAGAGTCACTTGATCTTTCTTTGTGTTCCTTGGACAATCGGTAACTTTGTGGTTCATACTTCCACACTCGAAGTAAGCCCTCGTAATCTTCATTCATTCACCCAAATAATTTCCCCTACACTGGCCACAATGGGGAGGCCGTGGTCCACCCCCAACTGGTGCCTTAGGAGGAGGCACCCTAGAGTTGGCAAACTTCATATTCGAACCTTGGCCTTGTTGGAATTAGTCATTTCCACCACCACTCCTAGAATTTGATAACCCACTATCAAATTAGGCCCTTTTGGAATCATACACCCTTCTCTCCTTAAGCTTCTCTCCCTCAATCTATGCATCATAAGTCACAAGCCTGGAGATATCCATTTCTCGAATAAGCATAGCGGTGCGACATTTCTTCACCACCAAGTCAGAAACCCCAGAAATAAACTTGTAAATCCTAGCATGGGGATCCGCCACTAGCATGAGAGCATACTTTGAGAGTTTGAACTTGAGAGAATAGTCCCTCACAGACATGCTACCTTGCCTGAGGTTAATAAATTCAATCATCTTGGCCTCTCAAAGTTCAAGAGGGAAGAAATGATCCATAAAAGCAAACTCGAACTCTTCCCAACCAACCTTAACATCCGCAATCCTCTAAACCAACCACTGATTGTACCACACCTAGGCCACATACTTCAACTGATAAGAAGCCAATTCATCCTTCTTTTAAGAGCTGACACCCATAACAGTCACCACTTAAGTAAGCTCATCAATACATTCTTGGGCATCTTCATCAGCTTTCGAACCACAGAACTCCGAAGGATTCATCCGAGTAAAGTCCCTGACCCTAGAAGCCGGAGTGCTACCATTTGGGGGATTAGTTGGCTGGGCTTGATTAGCCACCGCTTGGGCCAACATAGAAACCACATTCTGAAATTCAACATGAGTCACTTGCTCCTCCGCCGGCTCTCGAGGGGCTTGTCTGGGGAGGGGAGCTCTTCGGGGAGGCATCTTTTAAAAGAGTGACAACAATACCAACATTTTAGAAAACCTTAAAAAATAGTTCAAAGCACAACATAAGGAACAATGAAGTGACACAATTCCTAAAATATCATTCTAGCCTCTCACTCATAGGTATGGTGCGCATCATACCCCTGAATAAGACTCTAGTTGACGCGGCATGTTAGACTCCTAGGATCATTTACAAACCTAGGGCTTTGATACTATCTTAGTCACGACCTTAGAGTAGGGGATGGTGAAAGAGATTCTGAGAGTCCTCGATCAAGACATCCCAAGCGTCATTGCACACATCATTGAATTGAAAGCACGTAATAGAATAAATAACACATAAGTCTAAGGGATTTTGGGGCTTTGGACTCAAGCTATGGGGGCAAGCAAGGGTTAGGGACTAACGACATAAGCACATTCCATCCATCCAATTATGATAACATAAGCAAGAGTATAATAGAATCGTAAGTAGTCATAACAAAACGTAGATAGTCATACATCTCAAATAAGCACATAGTATGACATACAATAGAATCTGATATGCCCAATAATGCCTCTATATAGAATAAGATGGGGCCTCGACATAATTCGGGCTCACCCTCAAGTGACAAGATAGATAAAGCATGATAAAACATAAGCTAGAAAAAGGTGGGTTTTACCCTTGAGTATAGGGCTCACCACAAGCAACAAGTCCGAGATCTCAACTAAGCGTCAAACGGTGGATGAATGTCATCTCTGGTCCCTACATGGTTAGATCATGTAGATAAGTGTATGTGTTAGCACATATAATGCACTAAGTATGCAGGCATGACATGCACATGAACATAAACCTACTACAAAGCTAGATGGAGAGGGCACATATATGCATAGGAAGAATGTGTATAATCAAGGGTAAATATTATACCAATATGCCATGAATTTCCATGATGCATGAATGCAAAACTACATATTCATAGCAGGGATGTGACCTCAACCGACAACAAGGGAGACCAACCTAGCAAGAACATGAATTGGACTACTTGCCAGGTAGATCCCAACCCACCAAAAATGTGGGGGGTAACAAGTCATCTCATATTGGGAGAAATCCCATATTGGCACATTGTTTGACAAAAAGGAGTATGGACCCATGAAGATAGTCCATCCTGACTCCAATCCCTCGGTACTAAGTCTCATCCCATGGGAAATACATATACATACACAAGCTTTCAAAATGGAGGTTCAATGTTTCGAATCCATACAATGCAAAGCTAGCCTAAAAAAAAGTCAAATTGTATTTCAAATCTTTCCATAATTAGGCTAAAAAGCCAAACAAGAGTTCCAATTGTCAAATCCAAGTTAAATGCATAGGAGTAGCTCATTGTAACATAACAATATGGTGTGAACGTCCAAAATGCTCAAAGATTCATATCAAGATAAGATGTGATCACATTCTAGTCATATCCCATGTCTTACAAAAATCAAGTCAAATCATATCAAGTCAAGTGGGTCAAACCCATATCAAGAATTTCATCAAGTCGAGCTTTCATGCTCATGAATGCAATGCATGAATGATAAATGAATAGCATGGGTAATTGATATCAATATTTAAATCATCATAATAAAATATATTCATACTCAAAACATGATAATATCATCAATCAAAACATAATTCACGCTACCCATGCTTGAATTGAAGAACAAAGGGGACATGCATTTTTTAATCTTCATAAAATCAATGGAATTCAATAATTAGGGGCTTAATTCACTTTGAAATTAATATTTAAATACAACCCATAACTCAATTGAATTAAATCATTCATGATCTAAAAGACCCAATTTCAAAGTAAGTGAAATTCATCAAAATTGAAGAAGAAACGTTTTGGGTCTTCATGGTTGAAAGGAGAACCATGAATCAATCCCACATAACTTGATTAATCAAGAAGAACAAGAAGAATTTGAAGGAGAATTTAGTCTTCCCTTGATTCCCAAGCTAGTCTTCAATGGAGCTTTGAGAGCAACTGAAAGAAATTGAAAGGATTTGAATTGAATGAGAGTAAAAAGGGCTAAATCAGGAGTTTAGGAGGATTTAAAAATACTAAAACGACCTTAGAAATATTTAAAAATTACAATTAAACCATTAATAAAACGAGGAAGAAGAACTGAAAATGTCACTGATGGGGACCACTACATGGACCATGTTGTGACTCACGGTCCGTGAGCCTTGCCATGAGGTCCTACTTGATGACGAGCTTCAATCTAGAAACGGATAGGAAAATTTGAAACGTCACCCACACGATCAACTACATGGATCGTGAAGGGCCACATGGTCCGTGAGTCCATTCCATGAAGCCATACTTGGAACTAACTTTTCCCACGAACATTCCATTATTAGAAAAATTCTCTTCTCACAACTACACGATCAGGCACATGAGTCGTGAGGCTTCACACGGACTTTGAGGTGGTCCGTGGAGCCTCCCTTGGCTCAGAGCCTTAGCTCAGGGTCTTAGTTGCTCACTGGAACCCAAACAGACCCATTCACGAGTCTTGATCCCCCACATGGCCCGTGAACCCCCATCGTCAAGATGACGTAATTTTCAGAATGTTAACCTTATACATAAAATCGATCTGTATGTCAAGGCCATCCCGATACACTTCACCACACCCCGTGGTAGGTCACACGGCCTTCCCCATGGACCGTTTGGCCACACACGGCCCATCAACCTTCCGTGAGGTAGTGACTTAGCCAAAACTCCTCTCCTCTTTTCTAGAATTCAACCCTGTGTAGGCAGTCTCACCGTAAAGGACATAACTTCCACACTCGAACTCATAATTAGGTGAAACTAAGTGCATTGAAAAGATAACTCAAAGAGCTTCGATTGAATAGGTTGCATCCCACATATTGCATACCTTACCACGAGATATGACCCTTTAAATTCAGTACTCTCATAAGACGTCAAGCAAAAACTTAACCAATGCGATTTCTTCCAAGACGTTCATGTAAGAGAGACTTGAAAAAACCCAAAAATAACCAAGATAGATTAAACTCAGTCCTCAAACAAAATTACAAGGTCTGGGAAGTTTTTGGCTTGTTACATTAGGAAAACATAACTTACTATCCTGCACCTATACACCAGAAAAATGTCACAAGTATCCAAAAACACTTAGTTGGGGAGTCATGGGGAACATGTAGCCCTAGTTTGTTTCTCTTCTGATTACAAACACTTGTTGTTTTAGTTTAGAATTTATTTTACTTGAAAATCCCCCCTTGTTATATTTATTTTTCATTTTTCTATTTCTGGGAGATATTAGGGTATATCAATTCACTTTACAAAAGTGTGTTAATCCAGAGTCTACCATATTCTTCATGGGAATGATCCTAATCCATGTTAGGTTTAATACTTGATTATGAATTCTTCAAACCTCCAATTAGGGGTGTGTTAAGACTGTTCACATTAGAGACGCAACATGAATAACCTATCGAAAGATAATAATTTTTCTCCTCCTTGGCAGCATAAAAAATAAAAACAACACATACATATAATATGAAGCTAAATGCATATAAACAGGAAAAAGATAGAGTGCACCTCTAAGGCAGAAAGGACAGAGTGCGGGGAGAACAATATCCAATACTAAAAGCCAAAAAACTTTTCTAGACAGAAATATCTCTTAGCGACGAAAGAGAAAATATTGAGAGTATTGAGCACATTCCTATAGAAGGAGACATAGAATAGCTCAACATTCTTGGAGAAGGATGTGTAGGAGGTCTGAACAGAGATTTCTAGATCATTTTTGGAAGAGTTGAATCTTAATTTCATTGAGTCGACATGTTTGATGAGTCTGTTCACTGAGTGGACACCTTCCTTCTCTAATTTGTCTACCTCTAGGTGAAGCTTCCCTATCTCAATGTCGGAGTCCTTTCTAACTTGTAGAATCCTTACAAGAGTTTCCTGCACACCCTGCATGTTATAAGTCAGAGAAGAAAGAGAGAACTTGATTTTATCTACTTCTTTGATTAGAAGAGCGGCTGAGTCAGCGGTGATCCTAGTCGATTTGGAGGTTTCAACTTTAACCTTCATAGAGTATTTCTTCTGCCACTTGTTTTCAATGAGAGTGTAACCTATGCTTGTAAAGGTACGAGAGTCATAAGTGGTAGATACTTTAGTAGTTTGAAAATCAAAGAGATCAACTTGTGATTCAATCAAGATCCTAGTAATGAACAACCCATATGGAAGACTGGACGAGGAGTTTGAATCCTCAACACTCTCAAACATGTACTCCTTGATCCATACTTCCTAGTTAATATAATAATTTTTCAAAAGGCAATAGAGGATTAACACATCTCTGTTAGAAATGCTATTGAGAGACCCTTTTCTTGGCACCATGATGGTTGCAATGATATGGGCCAAAATTCTATTTTCAAAGCAGAGAGACAGAGGATAAAAATCAGAGAAATTTGAGTGTTCTTCTGTTATTGTGGCCATTTCCTCTTCTGAGGAGACTTCAAAATCTTCAAGTCAAGTTCCATTCATGTAAGGTACATCTCCAGAGAAATCAGATCCAAACATATCTTTGAACAGTTAGTTGTTGATCATAATGTGAACCCCTAAGACAAGAGAATCCAAATCTTCCTCGTTTTCTGATAGATGAAGGTTGGTATAGAACATAAAGACAGGTTCTTCATAACACTCGAGTCCCCGAAGCCTTAGAAGTAGATAAATTTTTTGATCACTAAAAAAGGACCTAACTTTATAATGGGAGTCTTTTGGTTGTTTGAGATTCACCACGTGCCCAGGAACCACAAGGCGCTTCTTGAATGACTGAAATCTCATTTTTTTTACCCCAAAAGTTTCACATGTTATCTACACAGAGGGGCTCATAGGAACAAGGACAAGATTTTTTAGGGTTCCTTCTTTTAAGCGGAGGTTTTCTTCTAGGGGAAAGGGCCGAATAAAGGATTCATCCTCAGAGGAATCTGAGGAGAGAAAAACAATCTCAAGAGAGGAGCTATTAATAAGGCTTTTCTAGGTGATCATAGAATAGGTGTGGGTCATGATTCTGAAGAAGAAGAATTGCAAGGGGTAAGAGAGAAAGTGAGGGGAGAGAACAAAGAAGGAGACGTTTAAGTAGGGAAAGAGATGCACGAATGGACATATGAAGTGAATGGTTGGAGGAAATTGAGAAGTTTTTTCTGACAAAGATGCGCAGTCATACTAAGTGCAATTATGACAAATATGCAGATGATGTTTAATGACAAGAAAAGTAAGAAAATATTTAGTGAGACGCATTAATGAGGGGTAAAATAAGTGGGAAAAATTTATAGAAAAGAAATCAATTTTGGAAAAATTTGATATTCAATTTTTCTTAAATGTGGTGAAATCTTTCTTCATACAAAGGCTTTGTAAAAATATCAGCGAGTTGATTTTCTGATTCAACAAGTTTAATAAAAAATCTCCTTTTTAAATATGATATATAATAAAATGATGTTTAATGTCAATATTCTTAGCTTTAGAATGTTGCATGGTATATTTAAAAAGACTAATGACATTAGTATTATCACATAATATAGGAACCTGATTAAAGAACATATTAAAATCTTCAAGTTGATGCACAATCCTTAGCAATTGAGTACCACAACTTCCAATAACCATGTGTTCATATTTAGTAGTTGAAAGGGCTACAAAGTTTTGTGTTTTGCTATGCTAGGAAATTAGAGAGTCTCCTAGTAATTGATAAGATCCACTTGTGCTTTTCCTATCACTTTTGTCCCCTACAAAATCTGCATCTGAATAGCTAGTTAGAGGAAAAGTGAAATGTTGGGGTACCATAGTCCCATGTTTGATGTTTCAATCAAGTATCTAATGATCCTTTTTACTGCAGTCAAATGAGATTTCTTGGGAGTCGATTGAAACCTTGCAAACTTGCACACGCTGAACATTATATTAGGTGTACTGGCAATAACATAGAGCAGTGAGCCAATCATTCCCTGATACAGTTTCTTGTCAATGTCTTTTCTTGCATTATCAATTTCCAAACAAGTTGATGGACTCATGTGGAGTCCCATATGTTTTTCCTTTATCCATAACAAAATGCTTGACTAGTTCCCTAGCAAATTTGCTTTGGCAGATGAAGATACCCTTCGAGTTTTGTTTGATTAAAAGTCCAAGGAAGAAGGTGAGACCTATGAGACTCATTTTGAACTCTCCTTTCATACAGTTGACAAAATTCTCGTACAAAGAGGCATTAAGACTATCAAAAAAAAAATATCATCCACATAAACTTGAACAATGAGAAGATTTGAATTCATCTTTTGAATAAACAAGGTGGTGTCAATTTTTTCTCTTTTGAAATAATTTTTTACAAGAAAATTACTAAGACATTCATTACCAGGATGTAGGGACATACTTTAATCCATAAAGAGGTTTAGAGATTGGAAATATGATTTGGCAAGGAAGGATTTTCAAAACCAGGGGACTTCATGACAAAGATCTTTTCTTTAATAAATCCATTTAAAAAAGACACATTTAAAATTCATTTGAAAAAGTTTGAAACAATAGAAAGAGGCATAAGCAAGTAATATGTGAATAGATTCTAACCTTGCCACCTGAGAAAATATTTCATCATAGTCTATACCTTTTTGCTGGGAGTATCCTTGGGCTACCAATATAGATTTATTTCTTATGACTTTTTCTTCTTCATCCATTTTGTTTTGAAACACCTATTTTGTTCCTATGATAGATAGATTTCCAGTCTTTCAACCAGAGTCCAAAATTGATTTTGTTCAAATTGGTCAAGTTACTCTTTCATGGAATTAACCCATGACTCATCGTTGATAACTTCATCAATTCGCTTCGGTTCCAATTGAGATACCAGTGCTACTTAGCTTGCTTCTTCAAATATGGTCTGGTTTGTACTTTTTCTAAGGGATCCCCAATGATGAATTCTTTCAATAGCTTGTGATATGTCTCCATTCTCTGGGCATAACAACTTTCTCCTAAAGGATAGTCAAATCTCTAGAATTGTCAATTGACTCTTCAAGTCGAATTACATTATGAGAAATATATACTAAGGAGCTTTGAGGAGAGATTTCTTTATCAGGTATTTGCATTCTTAAATTATTGTCATAAAAAATAATATGAACAAATTCTTCTACGCTAAGAGTGTGTTTATTAAAAACTCTGTTAGTATGACTTGAGGGAAAATACCCAAGAAAATATACCTTTGTCACTTTTAGGATCAAACTTACCAAGATTTTTCTTATCATTGTTGTTGATATAGCACTTGCATCCGAAGGGATGAAAGTAGCTTATGTTGGGTTTCTTGCCTTTCAAAAGTTCATAAGGAGTTTTTCTCAAGATTAGCCTTATTATATAACTGTTTAGTACATGGCAGGCAATACTTATTGCTTTGGCCCCGATCAGGAATACTTTGATCAAGAAGCATGGTTCGTGCAGTGTCTTAATAAGATCAATTATTTCGCTCAACCACTCCATTTTGTTGAGGATATCGCGGAGAAGAGAAGTTTTGAGTTACACTATTGTTGTTGCAGAATTCTTCAAAGAGCTTATTCTCGAATTCTCCTCCATGATCGCTATGAATCATGATGATAAAATAATCTGCTTTCTTTTGATCTTTTTACAAAAAATTTCAAAATTTATAAAAACTTCATGCTTATGAGATAAGAAAATTACCAAAGTAAAGCGAGAATAATCATCAGCAATAACAAAACATATTTTTTACCATTGATATTCATTATTTTTATAGGTCCAAAAGGATCCATGTGCAACGGTTGTAGAGGCTACATAGTTCTTACTGAGTCATGAACTTTTAAAATGACCTAGTTTTTTGACAAACTGACAAGCGTCATAGGGATGATCCTTTTTAAACTTTATCTTTGGAAGACCAATGACTTGGTCCAATCTAGAGAGCTTTTCAATTGTATGCACGCCCAAGTTTCTGGTTCCATACCCAGGGGTCATTGGAAAGGGCAGTTCAGCAAGTAAGATAAGGGTAGGCCCACGTCATTCAACACATAATACTTTTAACTTGTTCTCCAATGATTGTAATATTTTTAACTAATTTTGGATGGTGCACTTGACAATGTTGAAGTGGACATCAAAGCTAGTGTCACATAATTAACTAATACTCAGAAGATTGTGCTTCAATCTATACATCAGATATACCTCTATAAGGTCGCAAGAAGGATTTATGGTAATAATTCCAACACCAGTAACTTCTCCTTTGGTATTGTCATGAAATCTTGCATAACCCCTATGAAGTTTCTTAACATTTTTAAATTTTTTTTCTTCCCGGTCATATGCCTAGAGCATCCACTGTCTATTACCCACATTTCTTTTCTATATGATTGTCTTATGGGTACTTGCAACATAATGAATTTAGTTTCTTTTAGGTACCCAATTTGTTTTGGGTCCTTAAAGGTTAGTGATTGAGACTTTTGTTCTCTAGATCCACATGCCAGATTTAAGAGTATCGTAATTGAAAGATTTATGACCGATTTTACCACAAGAAAAATAGATAGGTTTAAAAGTATCTTTTTTATTTGATTCAAAAAACTTTGGTGATGAAGTTTGAAAAGAACTATTAGATCGAACTGAGCTATGACTTGTTGATTTTTGGATTTTATTTAACTGCATCTTGATTTCATCAAGCTCTTCTTGAAGTAAGCCAATTTCAATTTGACTTTCTTCTAGAATAATTTTTCAATCCTTTTTTCTTTGGAAATCTTGTTATATTTATCAATGACTTTTTGCAATTCATCAGCAATCATATCAATAGTATTTTGAAGATCCAAACACTTAGGACAGTTAGAAGTTCTTACCTCGCTAGTTTCTCTGATTGCAAAAAATCAAATATTTGTGATCTCAGCCAGTTCTTCCTCTAATCCCTATTCGTCTCTATAGGCGCTCCGTGACTTTGAGTTTGCATTTCTTTGAAAATTTCTTCTATTCAGTTCTGGATAGTTTTAATGAATGTGTGTAGGTTTCCCACCATAGCAACATTTTTCATCATTTCAATCACAAATTTTGGGTTCCTGTTGTGGTCATTGTCTCCTTTGTTTTAGCATTTGTCTGACTCCTCGAGTAGTGAGAGCCATGCCTTCATTTTTTGACTCGTCCAGTTTTTCCTCTTCATCAAGCCTCTCAACGTAGAATGCAATTGAGTTTTTCTTTTCATCCTTAGTGTATCTATTTACATGATTTTGCTCATAGGCTATTAGATTTCTATGAAGTTCAGCATATGTCATGTTTTGCAGATCTCCGTCTTCTAGTTTTGCTGCTTTTGTATCCTAGGATTTTGGGAGGATTTTGATGAGTTTTTTGACTTGCAAGGAATTTGAGTAGACCATTCCAAGATACTTCAGTTCACTCACGATTTTGCTAAAGTATGTGAACATGGATTCAACATTCTTGTCACCCTCCATTTTGAATAGTTCTTATTTGTTTACTAGTGCATTGATTAAAGCTTCCTTAACTTTACTAGTTTCCTCATAAGTAACTTTGAGTTTGCCCCACATTTCTAAGGTTGTGTCACAAGTAGAGTTTTGTCATATTTGATTTCGCTGACAGTGCAGTAGAGAAAGGCTAATGGCTCTGGCATTTGTCTGCATCACTTGATGCTATTCTTTGGTGATTTCAAATGATTCCAAATCAACAATTTTTCCATCAATATCTTTTCCATAGGTGTCAGGAATAGGTTTTGGTCTCTTCTTGATAACTACTCAGGCCTGAAAGTCGGTAGATTGTACAAAGATTTTGAATCTTTCCTTCTGTTAAGAGTAGTGTTGACCATTGAAGTAAGGAAGATGACTTGATTAGCGACCATCTTAAAGAATAACATAGGAAATTTGATAGTTGTCCATCTAATCTTTTCTAACATGTAGTTTGGCACTTTTAGGTGAGACCTAATTTGATACCAATTGATAACCAAGAGGGGGGTGAATTAAAACTGTTAAGGATAATTGACTACTCCTTAGTGATAGTATACTAAGCTACAAGTCATTTTCATAGATCAAGTAGAATAAACTTAGCAAAAATAAATATTGAGTCAGAGAATTTTATATCGTTCAAAACACCAGTATGGTGACCGCTTCCAGTCTCCTTAGGTCATAAAGAGTTCCTTTAAAGCTAAATTGAGAATGATGGAGTACAACTAGTAAAAGCACTTGATCTTCTCTGATGCGCAGATCAAACCTTGAAACACTCTCTTTTTGACCAGTCATGTAAATGCAATCATCAAAATCTTTAGGTGTTAACAGATTAGTCTTACATGTCTATTTGTTATTTATTTTCTTTACTTATCAATACATATATTTTTTTAATTAAATATTGGGCTCATGGCCTATATTATTAAATCAAATATTAACTATTTTCCAATTACAAAATGACACGGCTGTCCAGGCCCATCTAGATAATTTAATCACACTCTAATAATTAGATATTTATAGAGTACACCGCCACTAAGTTTCCTAATGTCGCCCTTCCTGATGCGTCAGTTGGATTCTCGTAACAGTGTGATTTTCTAAACATCAATGTTTCTCGTGATGGCCATAATCCTCATTGGTATGTTCCTGTAAGCTTCTCCCTTCTTTCATGTCTTTTTTCACTATACACCTATGTTGAGACTTCTCTTTCTATTTCTTCAGCGTGCCTTGTGATGCTCCTCCATAGATTCCTCCATCTTCCCACATAGAACAACAAATCGACTTCTCCTTGAGGATAAATTTATAAGTTCTTCTTATGGTTCTTTTTTTCTTGACTGTTAGACGCATTGCATGCCTCTTTTTTCTTCAATCCTAGAAAAAAAGGTGTGACTTTTATGGATATTGATGCTCGTCCTCTTTCTTTCCATGTTGATGCGGATCCACTATTTTGGTGACTTATGCCCTTCTTTTTTTTATGTCTGACTAGTTACCTGCACAACCCTGTTTTTGTTGTTCTCCTAAATATAATGTGTAAATATGATGCACCCAACTTTTTGCTCCATAACCCCTAACTGTATTTTTGTAAATTCCATTTGTATGTATTGATGTTTAGGCTTGTACATTTCTTTCATGATCTACTGCCTCTAATAGCCCTAGTTTTAACTCATAGCAGTGGGATTTGATTTTTGTTAGTATTTATGATTCTCCTGGATGTGACTGGTAATTGTTGAAAAAAATGATATTGAACTTTACTTTCATGATTGAATGCTTCATTTACTATACAATCAGCTAGTTGATTGGCCTCTCTATAGATATGTATGATTTCTACCATCTGTTCTTCCATTATATTCTATATTTTCTCTATCATATCTATCAGTTCCCAAGGTACTTTCAACTCCCTTATTACCATTCTTTTAATAGCTAGAGAGTCAGTTTGCACCTGTACTCTAGAGAAGCCTTGTTCCATGCAATACCTTAATGCTTCAAAAACTGCCCTAGATTCTGTTAACATGTTAGTTGCCATCCCAAAAAACTATGACCTAGCATATAGTAAGTTCACTTCTTCATTCATTATACTATATCCATATACACATAGCTTTGGGTTGCCTTTACTTTCCCCATCTGTATTACATGTCACTCTTCCAATTGATGTGGCCTTTCATACTACCTTCGGACAGTATAGTTTAGCTCTGTATTTGTTGAGTAGCTCCACCATGTCTCCGTAATTATTTGGCAACCATTTAATCCATAGGAAGTTAGTCTTAGTGAACTAGATTATATCTTGGTGACATTGATATATCATCCAGTTATAAGAATATTTTTTTCCGTGTTTGATGGCATTTCTCTTCTTCCACAACTATCACATGATTACTGTTGGGATAATCAGTGAAACCTTCCTCGGCTTTGTAGGTCTATTAAAATCCCACCAGTTGTATATTAATTGTTGGAGATGTTTTCCATCCACCTGGATCCCTGCAAAATTAGCAAATTACTTTCATAACTTTAGGGTTATAAGAGCTGTTAGAAATAAATAGTTTATAGTCTCCATCTCCTTTTCATCGCAGCAGTAGCACCTGGAGACCACAGGGATCCTCATCCTTTTGAGATTATCATCTGTAGGGATTTGGGTTGTGGGAGTTGTTAGAAATAAATGGTTCATATTCTCTATCTCTTTTTTATCACAATAGTAGCACCTGGAGACCACATAATCCTCATCCTTTTGAGATTATCATTTGTGGGCATTCTCCTTTTCCATATCATCTATAAGAAAAAGGCAATTTTGAGTGGGAGCCCTTTAATCCATACATTTTGGTCCACTGTTATTCCTGGTTCTTCTTCCTCAATAATTTTTAGGATGATCTAATAGTGAATGCTCTAGTTGTATCTCCCACCCACCAAGCTCTATCCATCACTAGTGGTTGAATGCTACCTACTATATACTACAACATGTCTATAGAAAGAATTCCTAGTAGTTTTCTTTCATCCCATTTCCCATTGATAGTAAAGTCAATTATTTCATCATCCTCATCTTCCACCATGGCATCTTCAATGAAGTAAAGGGCTCCTTGCTTTGTCCAGTTGTCAAACCAAAAGTTATAGTTTCCTGATTTGGTTTGCCACCAGATTTCATATTCCATCTCTTCTCTAACCTTCATCATATTTCTCCAAACAATAGAGGCACCTAGGTTTGAGGAAATGATAGGGTGTAGTTATTTGCAATATTTGACCCACATATACTTAGACCAAAGGGATAAAGTAGAGGTCCTGAAGGTCCACCACAGTTTGGCAAACAAAGCATTGTTTACTTCAAGTAGAGATCTAAATTCCATACCCCTTCCTTCTTTGGCTAGCATAGGTCATTATCCAATGTTTGCCTTTTATTCCCCCTAAACTGCTCCATAAATATTTGGCAAACAATTGATGTATTTTCTCAATTACTCTTTTAGGAGGGCTCATAACAGCCAATAAATACACTAGAATGGATTGAAGTACATTGCTAAATGAATCTACCTTTCTCCAAAAGAAAGCATCTTATTATGCCATGTAAAAATCTGTCTTACTATTTTCCTCAATATCTCTTCAAAATAGACATTCTTACTTTTACCATGATAAACTGAACAACCAAGATAATTAAAAGGAAAATTACAATATTTAATGCAAGTTAGTCCTCTTAACCATATTTCTACCACCAATGGATTGTTGTCATGAAGGTAAAATGAGCTCTTGCTCTTGTTAATTTTTTGCCCTTTTCCACCTTGAGACATGCTCATACCCTTTGAGCACTTCCATCATCTTAGTGATTGACTTTCTATTCCCTAATCCAAAAAGAATGTTATCATCAGCATATGCTAGGTGGTTTATTCTTGGGATTCACTTTGGCAACTCATACCCTAGAAATTATTTATCATCATTAAGCCTATTTAGTCCCCGTGATAGAACCTCTGCTGCTATGATAAACAAGGTTGGTGATAGTGGGTCCCCCAGATTCAGTCCCCTTGAGGATTTAAAGAAACAATAGGGCTTTCCATTAATCACCACTAAATACCAATTATTTGTAATCAACCTCCATACCATATCAATCATAATCTTTAGGAAGCAACATTTTCTCAGGACCTTGGTGAGGAAAATCCAGGATACCCTATCATAGGCCTTCTCCATATCCAGCTTAATCATACATTTACATTCTTGCTTCTCTTATTGATGTCCCTGATTATCTCCTAGGCTAATAAGATGTTTTCAGTTATGTTCCTTCACTTGATAAATCTAAATTGATTAGGTGAGATGATATTTGGTAAGACCTTAACCATTCTCCCATGAATCACCTTGGATATGATTTTGCTTATAAATGAAATTAGGTTGATAGGTATAAGGTCTGTAAATCCCTTCACAATCTCCCTTTTAGGTATTTATACTAGATTAGTATGAGAGATAAATTTGGTAATCTCCTGACCACAAAAAACACTCTTACTAATCTGATAATATCATCACTAACGATGTCCCAGCAACTCTAAAAGAAAGCTCCTATGAATCTATCTGGCCCACTAGCACTACTATCATTGAGCTAAAAAATAGCCCCTTTAACTTCCCTTCTTCAGGTAGCAGCACCATTTCCTCACTTTCTTCCTCTGTCAATAGCCTTGACAAGTGGTCTAGCATTGAGTAGTCTCTATCTGCCTCTTCCACCTGAAATTAATTTCTATAAAAGTTAACAGCCTCACTACCATTTAGATCATCCTTATCCAATACTACTCCTTGTTCCTTTAGAATCTCCTCAATGTGCAGCTTCTTTCTCCTACCTTTAACATATGAGTGGAAGACTTTTGTGTTCCTATCCCCCTCCTATAGACACTGCATTCTAGATGTTAGTTACAAAAATGCTTCTTCTATCTTTATCCTCATTTTAAACTCTGCTTCTGCTCTTTTTAGTTCTTCTCTATTAGATGGAGTTTGTGGCATTTCTAGCTGGTCTTCCTTCACTCTTATGATATCTTCAAATGTAGCTGCTTTCTGGAAAGAGTTTCCATATACCGTTTTACTCCACCGTGATAATTCCTTCCTTACCTTCTTCAGCTTTGGCTGGAACTCAACAAATGAACTGCCCACAAAGTCAACAACCCAACTCTTTCTTACAATATCCTTAAATTGCTAGTGCTTAGTCCAAAAATTTAAGAATCTGAAGGGATTGATGGCGACCTCTTTATCAAAATTATATATTAAATACAGTGGGGCATGGTCAGATCCCTGCCTCATGAAGTGTTGCACTTTAAATGAAGGAAACAACTCCATGAATATATCATTGACCAACATTCTATCAAGACGTTTGAATATAAATTTATCTTCAATCCTCCCATTCCACCATGTGTAATTGCTTCCAGAAAACATGACCTTTGTTAGTGAGTTGTTTCCAATAAAAAAAACAAAGTCCATAGCCTCTTGTTGTTCAAAGGCTAACCTTCCTAGTTTTTCATATTCATTTAAAATTACAATAAAATCTCCTCCAATAATCTGTGGCATATCTCATGAGGACCCTATACTTTGTAATTCATCCTATAGCTCCAATCTTTCCAAAGCAGTACACCTAGCATAAACTATTGATATAATGAATTGCTTGCTATTGTATGTGACCTTCACTGACACTTGTTGGATAGAGTCTAGTATCACCAAAGCTTCCCACTGATCTCTCCAGAAATACCTGATCATTCCTGAGTAATTAACTACAACATGTTGAAATCCTAATCTTCTCTTGTAGTCTTCTATTTGTGTTGGATCCAAAAAAGGTTCCATCAATGCTATGAAAGAGTAGTGATATCTCCTATTCATATCCATCAACCTCTCAAAAGAATTTTGAGTATTAATAGATTGGATGTTCTAAAACATCATGTTCTGTCTCATTGTAAACTATTAGCTCTCCCCCTGCTACTCCTTGTCTTGACCTATAAAGGTATAACTGACCTTCCCTTTTTTATCCCATTCTTAAGGCTATCTATGTGTGTGTCTAGGAGAAAGGTCTCCTGCCTTGCTAACCTGCTGATTATTATAATCTATATCATCATCATCCCTAACCTTCTCTTGACTATTTGTATTTGAGTTCCCATCAGTCAGTTGCACCACCCCATGATTTCCATTTGTCTCCCCTGTATAATCTTCGCCTGAATCTTCTTTATTACTCACCTCTTCTAGAGAATTTTCCCCAAAAATATTTTGTATCACACTCCTGATATCCTTATCACTCCTTCTACTACCAGATTGTTGACCTAGACTCAACCCTGTGCTAGAAGAGACATTTTGAAAATCTTGATTAAGCCCCATACTATCCCCACTTTGAGATTTTAGGTCCCTAGCCTCACTTGAGCTATCATACATTATTTCTACCACCTTCTTCCCTTTTTCTTCATTTGTTTTCATTAAAGTTCTACTTCTGTGAATTATCCTCCCTAGTTGCTTCTATTGTTGTCCTCTTTTCTACCTTGTCTGTCTTCCCTCTTGTTGATTTTCTTAAAGAGTGCTAAATCTATTCCTTGGGATCATTCCGATCCTTTTTCGAATTTTCTGTGCCTGTCCTTTTTCGCCTTTACTATTGTTCTTATTCCTCAGTTCCTCAACCAGATGGCCTTTCACTTTGTCCTAAGTTTCTTTGTCCCCTTTTTCAACAGGTTTTTTGCTATTAGCCCTTTTCTCTGTATTTTTGGCCTCCTCTTGCTTATTCTCCAATGATTGTAATATTTTTAACTAATTTCAGATGGTGCACTTGACAATATTGAAGTGCACATCAAAGCTAGTGTCACATAGTTAACTAATACTCAGAAGATTGTGCTTCAATCCATACATCAGATATACCTCTATAAGGTCATAAGAAAGACTTATGGTAATAGTTCCAACACTAGTAACTACTCCTTTGGTGTTGTCATGTAGTCTTGCATAACCCCTATGAAGTTTCTTAACACTTGTAAATTTGTTCTTCCCTGTCATATGCCTAGATCATCCACTGTCTATTACCCATATTCCTTTTCTATATGATTGTCTTATGGGTACTTGCAACACAATGAATTTAGTTTCTTTTAGGTACCCAATTTCTTTTGGGTCC
This sequence comes from Solanum aculeatissimum, assembly GCA_038996855.1. NCBI lineage: Eukaryota > Viridiplantae > Streptophyta > Magnoliopsida > Solanales > Solanaceae > Solanum > Solanum aculeatissimum. The sequence goes on along the minus strand of JBCEWC010000604.1, from coordinate 11,121 downwards.
TTGAAGGTTAGTGATTGAGACTTTTTGTCTCTAGATCCACTTGCCAGATTTGAGTGTATCACAATTGAAAGATTTGAGACCGATTTTACCACAAGAAAAATAGATAGGTTTAAAAGTATCTTTTTTATCTGATTCAAAAAACTTTGGTGATGAAGTTTGAAAAGAACTATTAGATCGAACTGAGCTATGACTTGGTGATTTTTGGATTCTATTTAACTGCATCTTGACATCATCAAGCTCTTCTTGACGTAAGCCAATTTTAATTTGACTTTCTTCTAGAATAATTTATCAATCCTTTTTTCCTTGGAAATTTTTGTTATATTTATCAATGACTGTTTGCAATTCATCAGCAATCATATCAATAGTATTTTGAAGATCCAAACACTTAGGACAGTTGGAAGTTCTTACCTCGCTAGTTTCTCTGATTGCAAAAAATCAAATATTTGTGATCTCAGCCAGTTCTTCCTGTAATCCCTATTCGTCGCTCCAGGCGCTCAGTGACTTTGAGTTTGCATTTCTTTGAAAATTTCTTCTAGTCAGTTCTGGATAGTTTTGATGAATGTGTGTAGGTTTCCCACCATAGCAACATTTTTCATCATTTCAATCACAAATTTTGGGTTCCTGTTGTGGTCATTGTCTCCTTTGTTTTAGCATTTGTCTGACTCCTCGAGTAGTGAGAGCCATGCCTTCATTTTTTGACTCGTCCAGTTTTTCCTCTTCATCAAGCCTCTCAACGTAGAATGCAATTGAGTTTTTCTTTTCATCCTTAGTGTATCTATTTACATGATTTTGCTCATAGGCTATTAGATTTCTATGAAGTTCAGCATATGTCATGTTTTGCAGATCTCCGTCTTCTAGTTTTGCTGCTTTTGTATCCTAGGATTTTGGGAGGATTTTGATGAGTTTTTTGACTTGCAAGGAATTTGAGTAGACCATTCCAAGATACTTCAGTTCACTCACGATTTTGCTAAAGTATGTGAACATGGATTCAACATTCTTGTCACCCTCCATTTTGAATAGTTCTTATTTGTTTACTAGTGCATTGATTAAAGCTTCCTTAACTTTACTAGTTTCCTCATAAGTAACTTTGAGTTTGCCCCACATTTCTAAGGTTGTGTCACAAGTAGAGTTTTGTCATATTTGATTTCGCTGACAGTGCAGTAGAGAAAGGCTAATGGCTCTGGCATTTGTCTGCATCACTTGATGCTATTCTTTGGTGATTTCAAATGATTCCAAATCAACAATTTTTCCATCAATATCTTTTCCATAGGTGTCAGGAATAGGTTTTGGTCTCTTCTTGATAACTACTCAGGCCTGAAAGTCGGTAGATTGTACAAAGATTTTGAATCTTTCCTTCTGTTAAGAGTAGTGTTGACCATTGAAGTAAGGAAGATGACTTGATTAGCGACCATCTTAAAGAATAACATAGGAAATTTGATAGTTGTCCATCTAATCTTTTCTAACATGTAGTTTGGCACTTTTAGGTGAGACCTAATTTGATACCAATTGATAACCAAGAGGGGGGTGAATTAAAACTGTTAAGGATAATTGACTACTCCTTAGTGATAGTATACTAAGCTACAAGTCATTTTCATAGATCAAGTAGAATAAACTTAGCAAAAATAAATATTGAGTCAGAGAATTTTATATCGTTCAAAACACCAGTATGGTGACCGCTTCCAGTCTCCTTGGGTCACAAAGAGTTCATTTAAAGCTAAATTGAGAATGATGGAGTACAACCAGTAAAAGCACTTGATCTTCTCTGATGCGCAGATCAAACCTTGAAACACTCTCTGTATAGTCTAATCAAGAATATTTTTATTTCTCTCTTTTTTCACTATTGTCCATACTTGGAGTACAATATTTGTAATGAGTAGAAGAGAGATCTTTTCAGTGAGCATCAACCTCTTCTGAGATGGAGAGAGCAGTGATATATGGACTTCTAAAATCTAGACGTTAGATCTTTGCCTTGACCCAAGGGAATTTTTTCCAATTAGGAATTTGTAAGATTCCTTGATTGGGGATCTTTTCAAAATGGTTTGGATACTTGTTTTTGTGTGCCTTGATATCTTGATAACTCTTGATTCTGAGACAATCTTTAACTGGGATTGATAATCTTTTTAGATATGATTTCTTATTCTCCTTCTTGATTCTTGGGCAGAAACATAAACAGATCTTCTTTCCTTGGCGACGAGTTACCATCATAACTTTTTTCTTTTGCTATGAGTTTCTTGTTTGGGTTGTCATCTTGTGTTGCCCATTTTGTCTCTTTTTGACCAGTCATGTAAATACAATCATCAAAATCATTAGGTGTTAACAGAGTAGTCTTACATGTATATTTGTTATTTTATTTGCTTTACTTATCAATACATATATTTTTTAATTAAATATTGGGCTCATGGCCTATATTATTAAACCAAATCTTAACTATTGTCCAATTACAAAATGACACGGATGTCCAGGCCCATCTGGATAATTAAATCAGACCCTAATAATTAGGTATTTATAGAGTACACCGCCACTAAGTTTCCTAATGTCGCCCTTCCTGATGCGTCAGTTGGTTTCCCCTGACAGTGTGATTTTCTGAACATTGATGCTTCTCGTGATGGCCGTACTCCTCTTTGGTATGTTTTTGTAAGCTTCTCCCTTATTTCATCTCTTATTTCACTTTACACCTATGTTGATACTTCTCTTTCTATTTCTTCACCGTGCCTTGTGATGCTCCTCCATAGATTCCTCCATCTTCCCAAATGGAGCAACAAATCGACTTCTCCTTGAGGATCGATTTGTAAGTTCTTCTTATGGTTCTTTTTTTCTTCACTATTGGACACATTACATGCCTCTTTTTTCTTCAATCCCAGAAAGAAATAGTGTGACTTTTATGGATATTGATGCTCGTCCTCTTTCTTTCCATGTTGATGTGGATCCACTTTTTTGGTGACTTATGCCCTTTTTTTTTTATGTCTGACTAGTTACCTGCACAACCCTGCTTTTGTTGTTCTCCTGAATATAATGTGTAAATATGATGCACCCAACATTTTTCTCCATAACCTCTAACTGTATTTTTATAAATTCCGTTTGTATGTATTGATGTTTAGGCTTGTACATTTCTTTCATGCTCTACTGCCTGCAATAGCCCTAGTTTTAACTCTTAGCAGTGGGATTTGATTTTTGTTAGTATTTATGATTCTCCTGGCTGTGACTGGTAATTGTTGAAAGAAATGATATTGAACTTTACTTTCATGATTGAATTCCTCATTTACTATACAATCAGCTAGTTGATTGGCCTTTCTATATATATGTATGATTTTCACCATCTGTTCTTCCATTATATTCTATATTTTCTCTATCATATCTATCAGTTCCCAAGGTGCTTTCAACTCTCTTGTTACCATTCTTTTAATAGCTAGAGAGTCAGTCTGCACCTGTACTCTAGGGAAGCCTTGTTCCATGCAATACCTTAATGCTTCAAAGACTGCCCTAGATTCTGTCAACATGTTAGTTGCCATCCCAAAACACTATGACTTAGCATATAGTAAGTTCACTTCTTCATTCCTTATACTATATCCATATACACATAGCTTTGGATTGCCTTTACTTTCCCCATCTGTATTACATGTCATTCTTCTAGTTGATGTGACCTTCCATACTACCTTCGGACAGTATAGTTTAGGTCTGTATTTGTTGAGTAGCTCCACCATGTCTCCCTAATTATTTGGCCACCATTTAATCCATAGGAAGTTAGTCTTAGTGAACTAGGTTATATCTTGGTGACATTGATATATCATCCAGTTATAAGAATATTCTTTTCCGTATTTGATGGCATTTTTCTTCTTCCACAACTATCACATGATTACTATTGGGATAATCAGTGAAACCTACCTCAGCTTTGTTGGTCTATTAAAATCCCACCAGTTGTATATTAGTTGTAGGAGATGCTTTCCATCCACCTGGATCACTGCAAAATTAGCAAACTACTTTCATAACTTTAGGGTTATAGGAGCTGTTAAAAATAAATAGTTTATAGTCTCCATCTCCTTTTTATCGCATTAGTAGCACCTGGAGACCACAGGAATCCTCATCCTTTTGAGATTATCATCTGTAGGGATTAGGGCTATGGGAGTTGTTAGAAATAAATGGTCCATAGTCTCCATCTCCTTTTTATCACAATAGTAGCACCTGGAGACGACAGGAATCCTCATCCTTTTGAGATTATCATATGTGGGCATTCTCCTTTTCCATATCCTCTATAAGAAAAAGGCAATTTTGAGTGGGAGCCCTTTAATCCATACATTTTGGTCCACTTTTGTTCTTGGTTCTTCTTCCTCAACAATTTTTAAGATGATCTAACAGTGAATGCTCTAGTTGTATCTCCCACCCACCAAGCTCTATCCATGTTGCTTGTCCTCACTAGTGGTTGAATGCTACCTACTATATACTACAACATGTATATAGAAAGAATTCCTAGCAGGTTTCTTTCATCCCATTGCCCATTGATAGTAAAGTCAATTATTTCATCATCCTCATCTTTTAACATGGCATCTTCAATGAAGTAAAGGGCTCCTTGCTTTGTCCAGTTGTCAAACCAAAAGTTATAGTTTCCTGATTTGATTTGCCTCCAGATTTAATATTCCATCTCTTCTCTAACCTTCATCATATTTCTCCAAACAATAGAGGCACCTAGGTTTGAGAAAATTATAGGGTGTAGTTATTTGCAATATTTGACCCACATATACTTAGACCAGAGGGATAAAGTAGAGGTATTGAAGGTCCACCATAGTTTGGCGAACAAAGCATTGTTTACTTCATGTAGAGATCTAAATCCCAGACCCCTTCCGTCTTTGGATAGCATAGGTCATTATCCAATGTTTGCCTTTTATTCCCCCTAAACTGCTCCATAAAAATTTGGCAAACAATTGATGTATTTTATCAAAAATACACTATAATGGATTGAAGTACATGGTTAAAAGAATCTACCTTCCTCCAAAAGAAAGCATCTTATTATGCCATGTAAAAATATGTCTTACTATTTTCCTCAATATCTCTTCAAAACAAACAATCTTACTTTTACCATGATAAACTGAACAACCAAGATAAATAAAAGGAAAATTACATTGTTTAATGCAAGTTAGTCTTCTTAACCATATTTCCACCACCAATGGAGTGTTGTCATGAAGGTAAAATGAGCTCTTGCTCTTGTTAATTTTTTGTCCTTTTCTACCCTGAGACCTGCTCATACCCTTTTAGCACTTCCATCATCTTAGTGATTGACTTTCTATTCCCTAATCCAAAACGAATGGTATCATCAGCATATGCTAGGTGGTTTATTCTTGGGATTCACTTTGGCAACTCAAACCCTAGAAATTCAGGATCAACATTAAGCCTATTCAGTCCCCTTGATAGCACCTCTGCTAATATGATAAATAAGGTTGGTGATAGTGGGTCCCCCTGTTTCAGTCCCCTTGAGGATTTAAAGAAACAATAGGGCTTTCCATTAATCACCACTAAATACCAATTATTTAAAATCAGCCTCCATACTATATCAATTATAGTCTTTAGGAAGAAAAATTTTCTCAGGACCTTGGTGAGGAAAATCCAGGATACCCTATCATAGGCCTTCTCCATATCCAGCTTAACCATACATTTACATTCTTGCTTCTCTTATTGATGTCCCTGATTATCTCCTGGGCTAATAAGATATTTTCAGTTATGTTCCTTCACTTGATAAATCTAGATTGATTAGGTGAGATGATATTTGGTAAGACCTTAAACATTCTCCCATGAATCACCTTGGATATGATTTTGCTAATAAATGAAATTAGGTTGATAGGTCTAAGGTATGTAAATCCCTTGACAATCTCCCTTTTAGGTATTAACACTAGATTAGTATGAGAGATAAATTTGGTAATCTCCTGACCACAAAAAATACTCTTACTAATCTGATAATATCATCACCAACAATGTCCCAGCATCTCTAAAAGAAAGCACCTATGAATCTATCTGGCCCACTAGCACTACTATCATTGAGCTAAAAAATAGCCCCTTTAACTTCCCTTCTTCAAGTAGCAGCACCATTTCCTCACTTTCTTCCTCTGTCAATAGCCTTGACAAGTGGTCTAGCATTAAGTAGTCTCTATCTCCCTCTTCTGCCTGAAATTATTTACTATAAAAGTTAACAGTCTCACTACCAATTAGATCATCCTTATCCAATACTACTCCTTGTTCCTTTAGAATCTCCCCAATGTGCAGCTTCTTTCTCCTACCTTTAACATATGAGTGGAAAAATTTTATGTTCCTATCCCCCTCCTATAGCCACTGCATTCTAGCTTTTAGTTACCAAAATGTTTCTTCTATCTTTATCCTATTTTAAAACTATGTTTCTGTTCTTTTTAGTTATTCTCTATTAGATGAAGTTGGTGGTATTTCAAGCTGGGCTTCCTTCACTCTGATGATATCTTCAAATGTAGCTACTTTCTGGAAAAAGTTGCCATATACCTTTTTACTCCACCCTGATAATTCCATCCTTACCATCTTTAGCTTTGCCTGGAACTCAACAAATGAACTGCCCACAAAGTCAGCCACCTAATTCTTTCTTACAATATCCTTAAATTGCTAGTGCTTAGTCCAAAACTTTAAGAATCTAAAGGGCTTAATGGCGACCTCTTCATCAAAATTACATATTAAATGCAGTGGGGCATGGTCAGATCCCCGCCTCATGAAGTGTTGCACTTTAGATGAAGGAAACAACTCCATGAATATATCAATGACCAACACTCTGTCACGATGTTTGAATAAACATTTATCTTCAATCCTCCCATTTCACCATGTGTAATTGCTTCCAGAAAACTTGACCTTTGTTAGTGAGTTGCTGCCAATAAAAAAAATAAAGTCCATAGCCTCTTGTTGTTCAAAGGCTAACCTTCCTAGTTTTTCATCTTCATTTAAAATTACATTACAATCTCCTCCAATAATCCATGGCATATCACATGAGAACCCTATACTTTGTAATTCATCCCATATCTTCAATCTTTCCAAAGCAGTACACCTAGCATAAACTGTTGATATAGTGAATTGCTTCCTATTGTATGTGAAATTCACTGACACTTGTGGGATGGAGTCTATTATCACCAAAGTTTCCCACTGATCTCTCCAGAAATACCTGATCTTTCCTGAGTAATTAACTACAACATGTTGAAATCCTAGTCTTCTCTTGTAATCTTCTATTCTTCTATTTGTGTTAGATCCTAAAAAGGTTCCATCAATGCTATGAAATAGTACTGATCTCTCCTTTTCATATTCATCAACCTCTCAAAAGAATTTTTAGTATTAATGGATAGGATGTTCTAAAACATCATGTTTTGTATCATTGTAAACTATTAGCTCTCCCCGTGCTACTCCTTATCTTGACCTATAAAGGTATAACTGACCTTCCCTTTTTTATCCCATTCTTAAGGCTATCTATGTGTGTGTCTGGGAGAAAGGTCTCTTGCCTTGCTAACCTGCTGAGTGTTATAATTTATATCATCATCATCCCCAACCTTCTCTTGACTATTTGTATCTGAGTTCCCATCAGTCAGTTGCACCTCCCCATGATTTTCATTTGTCTCCCCTATATAATCTTCGCCTGAATCTTCTTTATTGCTCACCTCTTCTTGAGAATTTTCCGCAAAAATGTTTTGTATCACACCCCTGATATCCTTATCACTCCTTATACCAGATTGTTGACCTAGACTCAACCCTGTGCTAGTAGAGACATTTTGAAAATCCTGGTTAAGCCCCATACTCTCCCCACTTTGAGATTTTAGGTCCCTAGCCTCACTTGAGCTATCATACATTATTTCAACCACCTTTTTCCCTTTTTCTTTATTTTTTTTCATTAAAGTTTTTCTTCTGTGAGTTACCCTCCCTAGTTGCCTCTACTGCTGTCCCCTTTTTTACCTTGTTTGTCTTCCCTTTTGTTGATTGTCTTGAAGAGCGCTAAATCTATTCCTTGGGATCAGTCCGATCCTTTTCCAAATTTTTTGTGCCAGTCCTTTTTCCCCTTTACCATTGTTCTTATTCCTCAATTCCTCAATCTGTTGGCCTTCCACTTTTTCCTGAGTTTCTTTGTCCCCTTTTTCAACTGGTTCTTTGCTATTAGCCCTTTTCTCTGTATTTTTGGCCTTCTCTTGTTTATTCTACTTCTTGTGCTGGTATAATTCAGGGTGAAGGATGTAACATTGATTTTTATCATGTCCTTGGATCTTGCACATAGTTCAATTTTTTGGCATGTAATTATACTTGATTACAATCCATTTTTCTATATTTTCCCCATCGAATTCTTACACCAATTTTAATTCTTTTGGGGAATTCTTGAAATAATTTCACTTCCATTTTGACGCGTGCACAACTTGGGTGAGTCTAATTCTTGGTATCCATGTCCACCTGTAATGGTTTTTCTACTGACCTAGCTAGGGAAAATATTACCTCTTTTCAAAAGAAATTAGGGGGTAATGTCAAAAAAGAGATCCATGTGACGGTCGTTGATGTTTCCTCCTCCTAATCAAACAATGGCTCCCATTTAGAGGTACTCATTGGATAGGATACATTCTTCTGTGTGATGTAGAATGTTGGTTTGAACAATAAATGCACATAGTCTTCCATTAGTGATGCCCTGATCAATATATGTCTATTGCACAAAAGTCCAATATTTCACTCTTCCTTTAATGCACACTATTTAGGAATCAACTTTCTAAGTTCATGTATATTTGGCCATCTATAAGAAAATTTCCCGATCATAGCATACTCCATGTTTTCATTGATTATCATCTGATTCATTTCTACTTCTTCCCAAATAACTTGTGGTTCTCTATGTAGGTACGTGATAGGCTTGATCGACAAACATCTTTATTGGATCCTTCTATTACTTCAATAAAGCCGCATATGATAATGTAGGGATTGATGGTCCACCCTCACCGAAGGGATGACTACTGGCCGGAGCGGCCATGGCTACCTAGTTATGTAAATCTAGGGTTTTGAGAGAGTGTGTGGTTATTGAAAGCTTATCAATACATATTTCATATGTACTATTGTTTATATTTTGGGACTGCTGGATATTTGTAAATGCATGTACAATACAATAGACATTCTCAGTAGCCTTCTACTTGAGTTTGTAAGTTCCACATCTATTTGGAGCTCTCATGTCACGACCCAAGATCAGATCACAACTAAAGAGAATAAAGTAAAGCAGAAGTAACCATAACATTTAATATAAAATCCTACTATCTGGAGTCATGAGTACAAGAGCATCTAAATTAGTGCAAATGAGTAAATACAATTGTCTCAAATAAAAATACAACACTGTCTTAATAGGAACTACATAGTCTAATACAGAAGTCAACAAAAGAAAATCTCAAAGAAACAATGGTGACTCAAAATCTGAGCCTCACCCCTAGATCTGATAATGAAGTAGGTCTCTGATGGAATAAAATCAACTACCCTATGGGGATTCCTGTACTCGATCTACAGGGAGAAAACAAAGTAGGGGTGAGCACACGAATGTACCCAGTAGGTTCAATTGACTGGATAAGAGAAATCAAACAAGTATGTAATAACTAAAAAGTCTCTACCACCTGCATCACAAGGTTAGTACACAATATATGCATAATAAGAGCAGATAAACATAGTAAGTGCAACCAATGATGCAAAACAAAAGAGATGTATGAATGCAATAGCGTCGTATGCCATCTATGAGGTGGAATCACGATCGTCGCAGGGCCAATATACATATCTATCGATCCAAAGCTATTAGATAGAACCAGGGGGCGTCGCAGGCTATGTACTCAAATATCTCAAGGCGTCACATGCCATGTACTCAAATATCTCAAGGCATCGTAGGCCAAAAATTGAACTATCTCAAGGCGTTGTAGGCCCAATACTGCAATGTCTCAAGTATCACAATGTCTAAGGTAGTACAGATGCATTATGAGATATGTGCATGCCATTGTCACAATACAAGTACATATAATATTAATATAAATGATAAATGATAGGTACAATAGCCATAATATCAAAAATGTTATGTCAAGTGCAGCAACTAGTACCATAATGCTATCAATAAGTCTCATATCACCACTCTCTCATCAATAATCAAAATATTAATGAAATTGAACTCTGCAAGTCCCAAAGTATGTTCATAAATTTAGAATATATCACAATTATCATCAATTTAACACAAAACTCTTCAAATGATATCACAAGTCTCATATTATCACAATAATATCCTAAATTATCTCAATTCTCGAAATCTATTTTCAATTTTCAATAACATCACAATTTACTCAAATTTTAAAATAACCGATATCACATTTCCATCAAAATTCTATCATATCTGCCCATTAACTCATGAATCAATCTAGATCTTACAATGATCAGTAACAACCCAAAAATTTTTGAAATCTAATTATGGTTGGCCTTCTATGATGTACTACAAGCCATGGCTGAGTTTTGGTGGCCACGGGTTGAGTTTAAGTGGCCGAATGTAAATTGGGCTAGTAAGTGGCCTAGAAGGAAAGTTTCAGTAGTGTACTTCAAACATACATAACTTTAGATGTGGGATAAAACATGTGATATACCACATATAAAATTGAATCTCTTTGTGTTATCTTTGCAACACAAGTGGTTTCACTCAATTTGGACTTCGGGTGAGAGAGATATGGCCAAAACAGTAAGACTGTCTAAAATTCGTAAGCCATTGGGGATAGGCTCAGAAAAATAGCCAAGGACATTTCCACGGACCGTGAAACTTTGCAAGGTCTGTCTAGGGTCCCGTGAGGTGTCACAGTGAGCTTGAGGTGTCCTGTAACCACCCCTAAGCCAAGTCCAAGTCAACGAGACCATGGATGGTTCGTTTGACTCTTGACGGGTCGTTCACTGCCTCGTGGAGTGAGGCAGTGACTAGGCAAAGGCTTGGCTGTTGATTTTGAGGTTAAGGAAGGATGGACGGTGCCTTGAACAAGACGTCTCACCTTTAACGGACCGTCTATAGGTTCGTGAAGTATAACAGAAAGTCTTCCGAGAGTTCGTGTAGAGAATTGGCTAAGGCATGGTGGACGGTCATTTGAATGGACCGTGTGACAGTTT
>JBCEWC010000603.1:0-53046 GCA_038996855.1 Solanum aculeatissimum | reverse complement strand
TTCTTTGAAAATCATGCATCATTAGTCATGTCAAAACATTTGTTCAAGAATCATGTACATGTTTAGGCCATAGGCCTCATGAGTTTCCAGAAAACATTTCATGATCATTCCATGTCAATGCAAGGGACTAGCTCATATACATGGGCTTGCAAGCAAGCATCATTACATGTCATTATGGTACAAAGCACCTATTATGCTCAAAGAGTCATGGCATGGGACATTGTGATCACAAGTCATAACATTACATGAATACATGAATTTCAAGAGTTTCTATCATGGGTTCCATAGGAACAAATAATCATGCACATGTCATGAATGAATGTCAAGATCATGGGTAATGGAATTTAAACTTGATTTAACAATTTGAAAGACAATAGATCATAAAACTTGTAGAAATCCATGAATAATTCATAATGCAAGTTACCCATGCTTAATTAAATCATGAAAGGGGACATGCATGTTAGGGTTCAATAACTATCCATGAATTCAAGTATAAAATCATGTTTAAATCACCTAAAAACTATAGCACTCAAGTCCCAACACTAACCTACAACAATATTGCAAGAACCCATAACTTATTTGAAAACTTGAAATCAAATTTAAAGGGTTAGGGTTCTTAGGATCTTCAAGGATGAACGAGGATCCTTGAATCAAGTCCCACATACCTTAATTGCACCCACCAATAGCAAGGTAAACTTTATTCAAGGTCTTCTTCCCTGAATTTCCCAAGCTTACTTCAATGGAGGCCAAGAGAGTCTTAGGATTTCAAGAGAGAGTGTAGGAGAGTTTGAATGGATGAATGAGGGTTTGGGGAATATTTTAGGGGTTAAGGAGACCTTAGGGTACAAAAAAGGTTCTTAAGGAAATTTTAAATCACAAAAATACCATTAATAAAATGTAACTTTCCGAGACTAAGCAATGTGAGACGGCTGCTACAATGCTCGTTTGGTGGCCAACGGTTCGTGAGCCTACTCCATCAACCAACACTTAGACAAATTTCCAACATGAACTCTCAGAGGGCTCTTTGTAACACTTGACAGACACTTTTTATGGTCATATCCTGGCCTAGCTACTGTTCCATTTAACGGGACAGTACACGGACTATTTAGGCTCAAACGAGCCATCCAAGGCCTCGTAGTCCTACACTTGTCTTAGGGGTGGTTCCAGGCCACCCCTAGCTCACTGGAACACTTTATGACACCCTACACAGACCGTTCAAAGTTTCACAGTCCGTGTCCCTGCCCTTGGACATTTTTCTGAGCCTATCTCCAATGTCTTCCGAATTTCAAACAGTCTCACTGTTTGGGCCATATCTCCCTCATCCGAACTCCAAATTGAGTGAAACCAGTTGTGTTACAAAGCTAACTCAAAGAGATTAAATTTTATATGTATTATACCACATGGTTCATCCCACATCAAAAGTTGTGACCATTTGGAGTACACTGCCGAAACTGTCCCTCTAGCCACCAACTAGCCCATATTCCATTCGGCCACTTAAACTCAACCCATGGATACCAAAACTCAACCATGACCAGTAGTACATCATATAAGTTCAATCATAAGGAGATTTAAAAAAAATTCGGGTTGTTACAGAGGATCCCCAAGTTCATCTTTGAAATTTCTTGGAGATTGCTAACACGTACATTCCTCACAGAGTAAATTCTGACTATGTGAGGATGACTTTGTTTCCCTTCTCACTCCTTGGAGAAGCAAGAAGGTGGTTTCAAATCAAGCCACCTAATTTAATCACTATGTGGGATGAACTGGCAAGAAAGTTCTTAATCAGATTCTTCCCATCTGGGAAGACAACAAAGATTAGGAGTGAAATCCTAAGTTTTTGACAAAATCCAGAATAGAACTTGTACCAAGCTTGGGACTGATTCAAATTATTACTTATTAACTGACCTCATCATTGCCAAGTTAATGAGGTGTTGGTCCATACCTTCATTGATGGGTTGGAATCTAACACCAAGATTTTATTTGATTCTGCTGCATGTGGATAGGATTTAGAGAAGATATATAATGAGTTATACGCCCTGTTAAATCGCAATGCACAAGGAAATCCTGAGTAGAATGGCGTATCTAATAGACTTGTAGTGCAAAAACATGAAGCTATGTTGGAGGTGGATGCAATGATAGCCTAACAAGCTCAAGTGTCAAACATGCAGAATATGCTGACCAACCACTTTAACAACCTAGCTCTAGGTTAGTAGCAAGCTCAGATAAACATGGTCCAACAGCAGCAGTGTACTTGGTGTGATGTGTGTGGTAGTGGGACCACATGACTGAAAATTGTTGGTCAAATCCAGAGTCTGTTAACCTAATGGGAAATGCAAAGAGAGGAGGCCCTCAAGGATTCGAAAACACTTATAACCCCAATTGGTGAAACCATACTAATTTTTCTTGGAGAAGGGGGGGGGGGGTAATCAACATAATCAAAGACCACCTCAATATAGGCCACAATGCGGTGGACTACACTATAATAAGCAAGCACAATAGCCTGTAAAGCCCGTGAATGTAGGAGGCATGAGTGATAGTGAAGTGTTGAGGCAAATCTTAGATAATCAGCAGAGGTAAAAATATGAGATTCGCCAAAATCAGTTAGGCCTTAATAATCTTGAAAAGAAGATTGGGCAACTGGTAAGTGCGATCAATACTAGACCTTACGGTGGCCTGCCAGGTCACACCGATCCAAATACAAAGTAGATTAATGTGGTTAGCACAAGGAGTGGTAAGCCCATGGCAGAGCTAGTCCCAAAGCAGAAGAGTATGGACAACCCAAGTGCAGAGAAAGAAGATGAGGTTGGCAATCACAGTCCTCCAAGTGTTGAGGTTGAACAAAAGCAAAAGCCTCCTCCTCTCTTTCCTCAAAAGTTTAAGAAGAAAAAGGAGGATGAGTGCTTTGATAAGTTCATTGGGCTCTTTAAATAGGTAAACATTAACTTGCCTTTAATTGATATTTAATAGGTGATCCCAAAATATGCCAAGTATGTGAAGGATATTGTAGCCAACAAGAGCAGGTTAGCTGAACATGAGACTGTGGCACTCACTAAAAAGTGTAGTTCTAGGATCTTGAATAAGACAATGCTGCCTACCAAAATAAAGGATACTAAGAGCTTCACTATTCAAGTAGCAATTGAAAACTATCGGAATGCTAGAGAATTGTGTGATCTGGGAGCAAGCATCAATCTCATGCACATATCTATATTCAGTAAGTTAGGTCTTGGAGACCCTAAGCCTAGTACAATCCTACTTTAACTTATAAATCATTCGGTGGCTAGATTGGATGGGATTATAGAGGATGTCTTGTTCTAAGTGGGATCTCTCATATTCCTTGTGGACTTTGTCATCCTTGATTTTGAGCCAGACCTAAATTTCCTTTTATTCTGGGGCACCCATTCTTGACAACGAGAGGGGTGTTAATAGATGTTGCAGTCGGGCGTTTGACTATGCATATTCATGACAAGGTAAAGGTCTTTGATGTATACCAAGAATTGAAATTGCTCGCCATATATAAGGATCTGGCAGCCAATACAGGGTTTGATGCAGAGGCTGCAGTCACTTAAATTGAGGCTAAGAATCCTCTAGCAAAGTGTTACTTAATCAAAAGCTAGAGGATGACCTTGACACCAAAGAGATTGTGAGTGTACTAGACAATCCAAATGTCAACATACTCAAGAAGATAGAAGAGTTATTAGATAGGGTGTTACGTCCCATCATCAATCCCTCCATTCAAGAAGCTCCTCAGTTAAAGTTGAAGCCACTGCCCTCCCATCTCAGATATGTCTTTCTTGGTGATAACAATACTTTACCTATAATCTTGTGTGCTTCCTTGTCTGCAGCCCAGGTGGATGTTGCTATTTCTGTGTTGAAAAGGAGGAAAAAGTCCATGGGCTGGCAAATGTCAGATCTTCATGGAATCATCCCAACCCTATGCAAACACCAAATATTCAAGGAAGAGAATCATAAACCAGTCGCCCAACAATAAAGAAGGATGAAACCTCTCATGAAAGATATGGTAAAGAAAGAAATAATCAAGTGGTTGGATGTTGGGATCATCTATCATATTTCAGATAGTAAGTGAGTGAGCCCTGTTCAGTGTGTCCAAGAGAAGGGTAGGATAACAGTGATCATAAGTGAGAAGAATGAGATCATCCCTGCAAGAATTGTCACGGGGTGGAGAATTTGTATGGATTACAGGAAACGCAATGATGCAACGAGGAAAGATCACTACCCAGTGTCATTCATCGATCAAATGTTGGACAGGTTAGCAGGACAAGAGTACTACTGCTTCCTGGATGGGTACTCAAGATACAACCAGATCACTATTGCTCTTGAGGATCAAGAGAAAACCACTTTCACCTGTCCCTATGGCACATATGCATTCAAGCGGATGCCTTTTGGTTTGTGCAACGCATATACTACATTCCAAATGTGCACGATGGCTATGTTTCATGACATGGTGGAGGACTTTGTGGAGATCTTCATGGATGACTTTTCTGTGTTTGGGGAATCATTTGAGGCATGCTTACTGAATTTGCACAAGGTGCTAGCTCGTTGTGAGGAGACTAATCTAGTCCTAAACTGGGAAAAGTGTCATGTCCTGGTGAAAGAAAGAATAGTTTTAGGCCATAAAGTATACAAGAAAGGATTGGAGATGGATAGAGCAAAGATAGAGGTGATAGAAAAGCTACCTCCATCCATATCAGTAAGAGGAGTCAAAAGCTTTTCCGGACATGCAGACTTTTATTGAAGATTTATCAAAGACTTATCCAAGATCCCCAAGCCTTTGTGTGAACTACTAGAAAAGGAGGTAAAGTTTGACTTTAATGATCCTTGTTTACAAGCTTTCGAGACCTTGAAGAAAAGGTTAGTATAAACACCTATTCTGATGGCTCCAAATTGGGAGCTTCCATTCGAGTTAATATGTGATGCTAGTGATACAGCAGTGGGAGTAGTTCTGGGCTAATACAAGGACAAGCTTTTCCATTTGATATACTATGCCAGCAACACCTTAGATCCAGCATAGTACAACTATACAGTCACAGAGAAGAAGATGTTGGCATTGGTGTTTTATCTCGATAAGTTTTGATCATACTTAGTAAGTACCAAGGTGATAGTCTTTACTAATTATGGAGCTCTGAGGTACCATTTCAACAATAAATATGTGAAGCCCAAGCTAATTCAGTGGATTCTCTTATTGCAAGAGTTTGGCATTGAGATAAAGGATAGAAAAAGGTGTGAGAATCAGATCGCAGATGACTTGTCTAGATTAGAGGATGATGCTCACATCAGAGAGCAAGAAAGGATCAGGGAGAAGTTTCCAAATGAGCAACTCTTGGCTTTGAGTATAGAGGAGTTGTTGTGGTATGCAGACATTGTCAACTATTTACCTTAATTTTGCAAGGCCTTTGAGTTGATAGGTCACAAGTTCCACCTTGTCTTTTGAATTAACCCCCATAATGGAAAGCACCTTGTACATATCATGGTGAGTGGGGTGTTCCCACATGATGCTACAAGCCAGCAAAATAAAAGATTGGCTCATGATGCTATGTCCTATATATAGGATGAGCTTTATTTCTTCAAATAGGGCATAGACAGACTGGTGAGGAGATGTGTACCAGAGATTAAGATTTGCCAAGTGCTTAAGAGGTTCCATATTTCACCATATGAAGGGCACCATGGAGGGGAGAGGACTATCCATAAGGTATTGCAATCATGTTTCTTCTGGTCTACTCTATTTAAATATGCTATTGATTATGTCAAGAACTGCAATGCATGCCAAAGGATAGGAGCCATATCAAGAGTCATGAAATGCCTCTCAATAATATACTGAAGGTTGATATCTTTGATGTATGGGGGATGGACTTCATGGGACCATTCCCACCATAATTCAGCAACCAGTACATACTTATGGTTGTGGACTACGTGTCCAAATAGGTCAAATTCATAGCATTACCCACCAATGACTCTAAAGTGGTGAGCAAATTCCTGAAGAAGCATATCTTCGCAAGGTATGGAACTCTACAAGCTATTATCAGTGATGAAAGGGTTCACTTTATAAATAAAACTATGAGAACTTTCTTGAAAAGTATGGAGTCAAACATAAAGTAGCCACAACATATCACCAGCAGACTAGTGGACAAGTAGAGATGTCTAATCGAGAGGTTAAGCAAATCTTGTAAAAGACTGTTAATGCTACAAGAAAGAATTTGGCACTGAAGCTAGATGAAACTTTGTAGGCATACAGAACAGCATATTAGACTTTAATAGGTACATCACCTTACATTATGGTCTATGGTAAGGCTTGTCATCTCCCTGTCGAGCTAGAGCACCAAGCGTATTGGGTTATCAAAAACCTCAATCTAGATCCAGAGCTCACAAGGTGCAAGCGCTTAGAACAATTAGAGGAGCTTGATGAGTTTTGACTATAAGAATACGAGAATGCCAAGATCTACAAAGAGAAGACAAGGAAGTGGCATGATCATCACATCATCAAGCGCACTTTTAAACCTGGGCAAAAGATACTTCTTTTCAACTTTCATTTGAAACTTTTCCCAGGTGAATTGAGGTCCAAGTGGAGTGGACCATATACAGTGGTGTGCATGATGCCACATGGTGTAGTCGAGCTCCGTGATGACGCCAAGAAGCACTCATTCTTGATGAATGTATAAAGGGAAAAACACTACTATGGTGTTGACATGGACCACGAGGAAGAGGCCATTGACTTTGCCAATTATGAGTAAGAATGTTGTTGAGTCATATCGTGATAGTAAATCAAGCGTTGCATGGGAGGCAACCCATGGTGAGGTATTTTAAATTATTGCATTTTAATTCTTACTATAGGAGTTTAAAAAAATTCATTAAAAAAGTGTTATTTGACATAAAGTACTAGTCTACGACCAGTCTGCTTCGCGGACTTGGGCACTTTGTATGCAGATTTTTATCATTTTTATTTCCCATTGATTCATTGGGTATTTTGAATTTGTATTGGTTGTATTGACTTATTTTCATATTTTAGAGCATATACGGATGTTCGGGAATTTGTTTAGGGTCTGACGCAAAAAAAATAAAAACATTCGGCTTCGTAGGTGTTGCTTATCCATAAAATATGCGACAGATCTACGTCGCAAACCTGTTCATTTTCAGTTTGGCTTGATTTCATGAATTTTGGAGCAAAAAGTAAAGTGCAAGTGCGTGATAGGTCCGCATCGCGGACCTATCGTGGAGTAGTGTTAATTTCCGCAAAACAATACCTGACCTGGTTCCATTGTGTTACCCCTAATTAACGCCACTCATCATTCTCTCTCCTTTTTACGCAAACAAGTCAAATTTTTCCCCTTTCTCTCTAAATGTTTTACCTTCCCACCCAAAACCTTCCAAAATTCAAACAAATCTGTGATGCCCTTTAGTTTTGCTAGCCTACCTATGTGTTTTTGTTCTTCCTCAAAGCATATCAGGTATATTTTCTCTTCTACTATGCTTAAAAATCATGGGTTTTGCTTAGTGGGTATGGGTTTGCTTGTTTTCGAATGATTCCTTGTAGTATCACTTGTAATTCATGTAATCATGGCTATGGTTGTTTGATTCTAGTGCTTAATCATGAGATTTGGGGTGAAAATTAAGTGAGGGACCTTATGGGCTAAACCCTAGGTCGAATTTTGGGCAATCTTTGGTTGAATTATTGTTCATGGTAGTTAAGATGCCCAAAATTTGTTGTACTTTACATGTTTCTCATGGGTAAGTCCCTTGTGACCAATTACTTAGGTCTATTCTTGTTTAATGCTATATTGTTGACCCATGTCATCATGGCCTTCGGGTTATTACTTGTAAATTGGAGGGTGTTATGTTGTCCAAATTATGTTATATTGTATAGACTTGATGTGTTGGATGATGTTGGAACTGATAGTGGTCAAATTAAGTGTGGGGTAGGGGTAATGGATTGAATTATGTTTGACTCAGTTATAAAAGTCATGTGCTAACAAGGGAAGTTTGAGTACCCTTGTCAGCCCTTGATTTGAACCAAAAGTCAGGAGTTGTTTTAGAACTAACTTGGAAATCTTTGGTCTATGCATGTATACAATGGCGTCCCGAACAAACTGAGGTCATGGTGATGGTGCATCTAGCAAACAAAAGAGAAACAGGAGTTCCAAATGTACCACAAGAATCACTTAGGGGCCAACAACCTCACTATGAGCTTAGGGAGTGCTCTACCACGAGAAAAGGTGGTATAAAAGCCACATGGAATCAAAATACTTTCTGGATGTCACAATCGATATTGATCGCCTAGCGTGGGACTTCCCGATCATCTGCCAGCGATGCATGGAGTACCAGCTAGGGTTTATTTTTGGTGATGCTTAGGACTACAACCTTAGCATGGTTTGAGAATTCTATGTCAACCTATAGCCTAAGGCATAGACCTAGATTGTGATGGTAAGGGGGTGGAGGTGGACATAACCCCCATGGACATTAATGTCACCTTGGGGACCATGGATATTTCCAAAACCCCATTCACTGAGTTGCAAATTCGACCTCCCTATGAGGCCATCCACCATACCTTGGTAGGACCCACCTCTACAGCTAAGTGGATCAGACATGGCTACAAAGGCTATCACTAAGTTTTCCCCTTTGCCCACATAAACTAGGTGGCCCGAGTATGGATTAAAATCATCATACACGTTATCTTTACGGGTTTGCACTTCACAGGCAATACGCGGGACAGGGTTTGTTTGGCCTATGCTTTCATGATAGGTGTTGTGATCAATGTTGGAGTGGCGTTCAAATTATCTATGCAAAAAGCCCTTGTCCACAAAGGTCGTAGGTATGTATTTGGAGGCCTAAGTACTTAGCTTTGTAGGTATGCAGGTGTGCCAGAGGAGTTCCTGGATTACTTTTCTCAGATTGAGGCACCCCCTATTATGTTACTAACACAAAGGGGTCGAATGTCTCCTTGGGACCGCTGATGACCACCCAGGAGAGAGTGCACCGAGACAAGTTGATCATGGCCCATGTGTATGGGCTTGAGATACTACTCCATAGGACTGGTAGTAGACCTTTCTCGAATGTTGAGCTCCAGCAGGTGGAGGTCCATTACCCGCAGAATGATCATGCTAAGGCAATTTTTGGTATTGAGCCTCAGTTCTTTGAGCCCGTGAAGGATAATGCGCCCACTGATCCTGAGCATTCTAAGGATACCTCTGATGTTGATGAGGATGAGAATATGGATGAGCCATCCCTGAATGTGCATAGAGCTCCAGTACTTCCCCTGACTGAGATAGAGGACTGAGCACCCGATATCTACCATCACAGGTTTCGTATGGCCAAGCACTGAAGGCAGTGCTTTATTTAAGTGTGGGGTGGGAGTTATGCTACTTTTATTCTTTCTTTTATGTTCATTTGGCCATGTAAAATTCAGACAATGCTTTTATTTTCTATTTTTTATGCTAAGTCTAGACAAGGTTTTATTTCTATTGGGTTGTAATTAACTGCATAGTATTGTGTTTTGTGAACGTATAGTAGTATTGTGAATGGCTTGCATTGTTAAATGTTTAGCTCATATGATGAATGTTTGCCATGTTGGATGCCTAGTTTTAAGTAGTCATAGTTAAGTGGTGGTGCCCTGTGATGGATGGATGACGACTATCCTAAGGGTATTCATCAAATGTGAGTCACATGTAGAGTGTCAATAGTATTTAAAAGTGCAACATTACGTGACAGACTTGATTTGAAGAAAATTGAATAATTTAAATGACCCACACTCTCAATTTTTTATCTTATGAACTCATACTTAATATTGAACTTGCATGGATAAATATGACGGTTATTTTGTTATGAATCATTTGATGAAAGTGTGCCACCAGAGTGTGAGCTTCATTGTGTGTCCATGTTGCGATAATTGCTAGAACTTGCCTAGTATGTGGACTAAACTAGATAGGAGTAGGACTTGAAGGATAGGATCTAGGCATTTCTTTGGTAGCCCCATTTTAGACCTTCTTTTTTACCTACCATGACAAAATTATCCCTAGTTAGCCCTATTGAGTCTAAGCCTTGTTCTTTTGATAGCCATATTTTAAGACTAATCCCATTTTATTCTTGAACCGTGCTTTTTGTCCTAATATCTGAAGCATTTTAGCATGAAAAATAAGAAGGGAATTAAGCTTGAAAAGTTACCCTAGGACAGGCCTTGGTAGAAAGGGAAAATAAAATTTTGAAAAAAAATAAGGACCTAAATAGTAAGGATCCACGACAAGTCTACGTCACGGACCTATCGCGTTCTAGGTTTGTTCCTAACATAAAATAAATTATGAAAGTATACCAGGGCAGGGTGTTGATATTAATTTTTATGGGAAGTTGAAGGGAGAGATAGTGTAAATTCCAAAGGAAAGAGTTCTTCAAAGTGAAAGTAGTTTAGTTTAAAGCGCTTGGGAACTAAACCTCTAAATCATATCCTTAGAATTATTACCCACCCACCTTTAGCCTACATTACTACCAAATACAAAGTCCTACGTGATCTTCTATGTTATACTCCTACTCTAGTGAAGACCTATATTAAGGGCAAGCCTATTGGAATTAGAAGCAACATGAGATATATTTTGGGAGAGTGAGAGTTGTGATTGTACCCATTGAAATCTTTCATTAGGTTCTATTATAGTGTGTGAACATGGGTAATTCTTCATGTAAGGGCACATCATTGTTGAAGGGTTGATGACCATAATGACTCAAAGCATATTTCTGCCTGAGTTTGTGTGTATCATAGATCACAATCTTGAGGTGTGGATCCATTGGAGTGTTTAGACAAGCTTATACGTAATATTTGTTCTTTAATTACAACCTAGTAGTTGCATGCATGTGTCTTAATTTATCCGAGGAGAAACAAAACTCTAAGTGTGGGGTGGTTATCTTAGACATATTTGTACGCCCAACTAACCAAATTTATCCATGTCCAGAGCCTAGTTAGAGGATAAAGTAATAGAGTTTAGGTATTTTTAGTATAATTTTATCTTTTCTTGCTAATTCTTGGTCGAGAGTGTTTTTTGGTTATGGTTTTCAGGTTCTTAAGCAGATATACACACCCAGGTTCATAGTCGAAGAATAAGGAAAGATGCAACCACGTAACGGGGTAATAAAAGTCAACCAGTCCAGAAAAGTGAAAACTTCTGCATCATAGACCAGTGTAATCAGCATACAAAGGTTGATGGTTTTGAAAAGAAAGATAAAAAGGCGTGAAAGACATTAGGAAACACAATTTTTCATCATAGACTTGAGAGCAGAAGAGTCAAAATTGGATGGATGAGAAGGATTTTCAAAATACACATAGAAAAGTCAAGTGTGTGTCGCGGACTTTGAAGATGCAATGGCAAAATTGGAAAACAAGATTTTTAGATTTAAATACAATTTTTAGACATTATTTTCATTATTTGATATTGCTAGGAATTGGAGAAGAGACGAAGAATTCTATCTAGGGTTAAATCTTTTATTTATCTTTTATTTTTCCTCTTTTAAATCCATTCTTGAATGTTTCGTAAACTATTTATGTGTTTGAGACAGACAATGAGTGGCTAATTTCCTATATTTTGGGATTGTAACCATAGACTATATGCTAGACTTTGATTTTTATGATTTATTAATGGGTTTTTACAGAATTACTCCTATATTTCTTTAATTTATATTTCATAGTTTGGCCAACTGTGAAATACATTTATTGTCTGCTCTGGATTGGGGAGATGCAGGAGTAGATTGAACACAGGGTATAGGGAGCTTGTTTGTTCTAAGAAACTAGGATGATTCGTGTATGGGAGACTTGTGACACCTACCCATTCACCTCGCTTGTTTCAAATACAAGAAGATAGTTTTAATGTATTTTTAGTGATTATGTCTATCCCCGCTCAATGATGTAGTTACGCTATCAATGAGAATAGGTTGGGTAGAGGCGTGCAACCCCGCTTGGTAAATTAAACCCTGTGAATTAGTAATTAGAAAACTCAGGAGTAATCATAAGAATTGAGGCTAGAGCATATGTAAAAATGGTTATAATTCTACAATCTCGCTTATATTGATAATCATCTAGCAATCATTTGATCTTAATTTAGTTAATTTTAATATTTTATTAGCAATAATTAACAATCACTTTTTTGAGTAACACGCATTGCATAGTCATATTTTGATTGAGAGCTAATTGAAGTCCTTTGAGTTCGATATCCCATCCCTTGTAGAGTCACTATATTACTTGGTTGACCATGTACACTTGTGTGTGCAAGGGAAGCAACACCTACTACTAACCCAATCTAAATCTTCAGTCTAAGGTGTGTTCTTCTTCTCCTCTGTTGAAAAATTGATGAATGATGATGAATAATATTTGTAGATGCTGAAGAATTTGTGTGTATAGAAATTAGGATGAAAATGGTGAATTTTTGAATTTGTCCTGCGTCAGTCATATTAACACTAGGCATTCGCAGAAGTTTGATCGCGTTCGTAGAGCCAACATTTACTATAGCTCTGCATTCGCGGATGGGTGGTCTGCGTACACCACATTGGTACTATTCATATCCATGTTCGCGAGAGTCAAGTAGCTTGAACTCCGCATTCATGTCTCGAGGCACCACGTTCGCAATGTGTCAGGTCTCAATGATCCGCGATCGCGCCTGGCTTCACTGCATTCGTGGTATAGTGACAAGTACTACTTTACATTCGCGGATTGACTGTTTGGATTTATGGAGCACAAAGTTTCTCCAGGTGCATTTTCCCTTTTTCAGCTCCAATTTTGCTCCAAATTCTATCATTTTCATCTAAACTCCTTTCCAGCATCAATTCATGAAAAATGTACAATTTAAAGTATAATTAGTTTCTTTATCAATATAAATTAATGCAAAGTCATAAAAAAAAAAAAGAGGCATAAATGAGTGAATTGTACACACTCATCAACACCCCCAACTTAAAACATTGTTTTCCTCAAGCAAATCAAAACCAAACAAGAGAGGCAATCAATTCAAGCACACAATATCTCAATGCACATTTCTCAACTAAGCCATGGCTATGACTTTGATTGGTACCAATAATTAGCCTACAAGCAATGTGATTTTCTTACCAAGCAATTCACTCAATTTCAAAAATATTTTTCCACAAACATGCAAATCTTCAAGAATGATCAAACATCAACACTAATTCTCTATAAGTAACTCAAGACTACTAGTCAACTAAACAACTTCACTTGACTTAACTTATGACTCTATTAACCTCTCCATTCCATCCTAATTTTCATGCCCTCACAAATAAAGAAATGTCCCAAAAACATTTGCATAATATTTACCAAACAACGAACAAGGACACAACACAAACACTCACACTCAACAAAGAATCATCTCATGCACACAAGTGTCACACCATAGGCTTGCCCATATTTTCAATCCACATTGGCTCAACTTCATTTGGCTATAAATTCCAAAGGGCTTTGTTAGGCTTGTAATGTAGGTTTTGAGGAAGGGTAGAACACAATTTAAATAAGAATGACTAGTCCCTCCTTGAACTCTACACATTACCAACTTTCAACACTTCCACCTTTTTCTTCAAGTTTCACACCACTTACACATTTCAAATTCCCATTCCAATCTATATGCCCCCACATGCAACCATTTTCACATATTTTGGAGGATTTTCAATCAATTATTCAATGTTTTAAAGCTTTTTCTTTCTTTATTGCATTTTTTTCCTCCAATTCTTTTAATTCATTTCATGTTTCCACAAGCTCTCATAAGGTAGACATTTATTCTCATTCTTCCACATCACCCCCAACTTAGGCTTTTAGCCTCTAATTTTCACCAATTCAGGTCCAAGGAGGGAAAGGGGTTCAAAAAGAGGATTGTCTTTTTAAAAATGACCAAGGTGTAGTATGGTTGCCAACAAAATGGTCAAAGCTCAAAAGGAGACAACTAGTGATATATTTAGTGCAAAGGTGGAATCTTTAGGCTAAGTGGACTTCAAATTTAAACCAAAGGAGGCCTAAGGTCATATTTCTAACAAAACTCAATCAAGATCAATATTTCAACACCAACAAGGAAAGTTCTAGGTGACACAAGTGAAACACAAGGAATTATTCAAAAAGACTCACCGCACAATGACATGCAAACTATTCTGGAAGGTTCAATTTCACTTCCTAGTTAAGAACAAGAGAGTCATTTATCAATTTTAACCACCTGGCAAGTCAAGAGTCACAAAAAGAGTCATAGCCTTGTCACAAAATCATTCTATTCAAAAGGCTACATTTTAAGAATCTAAAATGGAGGGATATGCTCATTTAAACAATTTCACAATACTTGGCTAAGTCAATTGACACCAAACAACTCATTGCCTCACATTTAAGCTTCACAAAACATCAATTACTCAGACTTCACCAAAAATAATACTTCCAACAATTGACAATTTGCCCTTAAGAATGTTGTCACTCAATCCATCATAGGTGTCACCAATCACACACCAATCTAAGTAAGATACTTTGAAATGAAATAAAATAAATAAGCTACTAAACTACAAGAAAAACTACCAAGCACTAAATAAAACCAATCCATCACAATATATACAAGCCCGATGAGGGCACCAAATCCACATCATTAGCACAACCCCGACAAGGGAACATCAATAGCATAATCAGAATAATCAAGCCCGACAAGAGCACATCATTAACATAATCAAAATAATCAAGGCCAAAAAAGGGCACACAATCTCATCTCAACAATATCAACACAAATAATGACTAAGTATCTCAAAACGGCAATCTAGTGATCACAGTAATAAAACATACCCTACGGGAAGCACCCCCAACTAAAAATGGTATTGTGTTCTCACAATACAATCACAAAGTAAAAAGAGAATATGAGGGACTCTCTGAAACATAAACTAGAGTTGGATCCTCGGGTACGAGGGACTCCCTAAAACATCAACCAGAGCTGGATCATCGGGGGAAAGATGAATCATCATTATTATATTAGGATCTCGAACCACATAAGTTCCTAAGCTTGTTCATCATTTTGCTTAGGAACTTGCTCTTCTTCTTTTCATGCTCCCTAAACTTCCTTTGTCGTTGCTCAATCTTCCCCTATCACTAACTCATATGCTCAAGTTAGTCACTCATAGCCCTATGAGCGACATAAATTGAGGCCAATATGGGATGATCCTCTCCCTCAGTAGTACAAGCACCAAGTGGGCTAGTAGAGAGACCAACAACAAGCTACCAAATCGGTGCATCAACCATATAAATCTGAGAGGAGAGGTGGTGCATCGTGGTAGGCCCAAACTGAAGTGGACCTATGAAAATAAAAGGCCCTGCAGTAGATGTAAAAGGTCCACCATCTCAAAGCTAGACTAGATGAATTGGACAAAGGAAGGATCCAAAACATTAATCGTTCTTCTCTTGCCCGCTCTTTCTCTACCCTTCTACTTTAGCGGGTAGATCTCTTTGCATGGTTTCTTCTCTTTATTAGTGGTGCGTCTAGGCACCCCGACCTCATAACAGAGATAGGTGATCAATGAAGGGTATAAAAGGCTTTTGGCCCTACCCTAGGCTACCTCAGTGCTTTGGTCAACAAAGAGTTTACCAACATCAACTTAAACGCCGCCCATTAAACTGGAAATAATCAGGGCTTGATCAAATGTGTCCTCTATGTCATGGGTAGAAGGGATGACTCTAGCATAAATAATAGAGAGCTAAGATTTATACTCAGTTGTGAACTCATGAGAATCAATCCCTCGATTAGAAGTGAATCACTGTGGAGGTACCCTATTGTATAATTTCTCAATAAGACATTGGTTTCCCAATTCCTTAAACCACTCTTTGTATATCTGATTGTCGGTATTTAGGAGCCCATACAAAGTGTTGATCATCATACATCTATAATTGACTTGAACTCCCCATACCATGGAAACCACTACCTCTATAAAGTTAATCTCTAAAGCATTGGCATAGAACTCGGCAATAATGGTGTGATTGGCCTTGACAAGCTTCTCAACAAAGCAAATCCATCTGGTGGCTATAAGTCGACCAAAGAAATTTGCATATTTTCTTTGAGTTTGTCCAAACAAATCATTTTTTCTTTCACAACAGCTTGACCCAAGTATTCATCATATTTTTTGGCACATTTGGATGAAAGGAAACTACTGGCATCAAACTAATCTTCCTCCTCCAGCTCTCGTGAAATTTTGGCATCATAAAGTGTTGAGTCAGAAGTTATTTTGATCACAAAGTTCCTACAAACAAAGATAATATGTTAAAACTGCATAGGGTCACTTAGAACAATATATTAGGAAGCAATTAGGCCAAAAAATCATAGAAAAAGGTTTCAGATAATTTTTTATGGAGTTACTATTTTGGGGCAGCTAACAGTTCTTCTCCGCGTTCGCAGAGGCAGTGGAGTTGTGGGTGACAACACTTCGTGTTTGTGGAAGACAAAAAACCCAGAACACCACATTCATGGCATGATATCCGCATTTGCAGAGGTATATTCAGTAACCTCCAATTTCCTAAATTTTAAAAGGGGCATTTCATCAAACAAGTTGTGGGCACTACTTTAGGTGCGAAATTGAACAACCAATCAACCCCAAATCGATCCCCTAAACATTGATAATCCAACTCAGTACACACAACACCACATTCATACATTTAACACCTAAAAACACCATCAATTCAACCCAAATACATACACCAAAACTACTTTTTTCATGCTTAAGAAATAAAAGTAAAAGGTAGAAAAAAGAGTATACCTTGGATTTGAAATGTAGAGAGGTGAATGAAAGCTTGAATAATTGTGTGTGTAGCCTTGAATTCCCTTATAACTGGATTTTTCTCTATTTTCTTTTTGCTCTCCTCTTGTCTATGCTTTGTTCAAAAATGAAAGAAAAGAGTCAAAGTTCAGCTTTTCATACTTAACAACTAGACAAATGTGTGCATTCGCGGAAGCCATCCGCATTCATGGGTCTCCAGGTATTTTACCTTCTATGCTAAAAGCGAGTTGGGCGCGTTCATGAAAGGTCAATCGACTTGACCTCCGCAATCATAGAGAACAACTTTGCCTAATAACTGGGCAATTTCTGGAGCATTTGGCGATGTCAAGGCCCATTTGGGGACCAACCTTTTTTCCTTTGGTGAGCCTACACTTTCAAAAAGTTATCCAAACTTTATTTTTGAGTTTTCATTGCCCCTAACTTCATCTCCAATCAAAGTTTTTCTTATATATTATGCAAACCACTACCAAAGACTTGAAAATTGTGAGGATTAGCAAAAATTAAAATAAAAATTCTAAGCTACAAATTAAAAATTCAAAACTAAATAAGAAATGAAGAATTTTTCAAAGCAACGATCAAGCGCACAATTTATTATCATGGCGCGACACCAGATTCATCACCTTTTTGTGTTTTCACTTCGAGGAAACAAATCTTCTCCCTAAATTTAGATCATGTTTTAGTGAAATTCGTGAGGATGACATAAATTTTCACTCGATCTCTCCACTTTGAAGATTTAAATCTTCTATATACCATCTTTTATTTTGAAAAATTTGGGCATGAGTGAGAGCATCAAGGGGTCTTTCTCACATCGACATTCAAAAATTTTGGACCTTAAGAAAATGACACTCTCATCTCTCAATAAACCAAGGTTGCCATAAGTTATATGTTTCACTTTTTCTTGCAACCTTAGTGTCACTTCTTTGATTTTGGCATCTTGAATGATTATTGGCTTGGACAGCATACTCTAGGAACAATAATAAGCAACTCCTTGAGCCTTCAGAAGCTCAACCTAAACTTCTCTGACCACACAAAAGGGACACCCTGGCGAGTCAACTAAGTCAACCGTGTAGCAATAGTGGAGAATCCGTCATAAAATTATGGTTGTACCCAGCCAAACCAAGAAAACTCCTAACCTCAGTAATAGAGGTGAGCTAATCCCAACCATGAATAACCTCAATCTTATCTGAATCTATCATAATACCTTCCTTAGACACTATGTGCCCCAGAAACATCATAGATTCCAACCAAAACTCATACTTAGAAAGCATGGCATTGAGTCAATGATCCCTCAAAGTCTAGAGAACAATCCTTAAATACTACACATACTGCTCTCGACTCTTCGAGTATACCAAAATATTGTCAATGAACACAATCACGAAGGAGTCAAGATAGGGCCTGAACACTCGAGTTATCAGATTCATGAAGGCGGTGAGGGAGTTAGTCCAAATGATAAAACTAGGAACTCATAGTAGTCATAACGAGTTTGGAAGACAGTCTTAGGGACATTTGTTGCACTAATCCTTAACTGATGATAATTGTACCTCATATCAATCTTAGAAAACACTGTAGCATCCTGTAGTTGGTCAAACAAGTCATCAATGTGAGGTCAGGGGTAACGATTCTTCGTCATCACCTTATTCAACTACATGTAGTCAACACACATTTGAAGGGTTCCATCCTTCTTCTTAAAAAAAATAATAAGAGGACCCTAGGGGAAACACTTAGACATAAAAACCCATGATCAAAAAGACCCTGAAGCTAACCACGAAGCTCATTAAGCTCTACAGAAGGCATCTGATAAGAAGGGATAGAAATGAGCTTCGTGTCAACTCCAAATCTATAGAAAAATTAACATCCCTCACTGACGGTAGTCGAGGACATTCAGAAAAAAAATACATCAAGAAACTCATAAACTGCTTGAACTAAACCAACAAAAGGGCTCTCGCACGATATATTGCAAACACAAGCAAAGTATGCTAGGAACCCAGTTGCTACCAACTTCTAAGCTCGAGTATAAGAGATAATACCAATTGGGATACTGCTAATTGATCCCTGCCACACCACTGGGTATACCAGTAATGGTCAAGGTGACAGTCTTTGCATACAATCCAAAATCACATGATGAGGAGCAAACTAATATATGCCCAGAAGGGTGTCAAAATCAATTATGTCAAGCAATATTAGATATTCTCGAGTATCCCAACCCTGAAGAGTGACTACACACAACTTACACACATGATCCACTACTAAAGAAACCCTTACGGGAGTCAAAACACAGAGCAGTATTGGATGAAGATTACAGCTTACCCCCGAAAGGGGAGAAATATAAATTGAAATATAAGAATATAAGGATCCAGGCGCAAATGAAGTTGAAGTTGACCGTTGATGTTGCTCAACTCGACTACTCAAAGGAAGAAGGGGCGATCGTGATCAGCATAATAACCCAACTTTAGAGGTTGGGGTCGATCCTATAAAAAATTGATGTTTAAGGTGAAAGTGACTTGTTGGACCAAGTAATTGTAGGATCTGGGGATTGCAATAATCAAAACAGAGTGCAGCTAACAAGTTTTAATTAGATAATTAAATAGCTATTAAGGAAAGATATTGGGGATGTACAAATATGAAAATTAATCTATCAAATAGGTATAGATACTTGACTATATAAGTTGATATTGAGTGAATAGGCTAGGTTGCTTGTAACCTAAATTACATATGATACATGGGCGTTTCATATGAATCTTCTAGGATATCTCATGTAAACCACCAAGGACATGCTTGGGCTAAGAAATCGCAGCAAAACCCCTACAACCTTGGCCATCGAATTCATGGATGTGGACTTCAACTGAAACCCCATAAGGTTTCCGGCCATTATATCTATTCCATACTTTAATGGCTCCAACTAGGGTAACAATCAGAGATCTAAAACAAAACCCCAAGTTTGCAAACCTGAAATTTATACATTAAACTTAGGAATGGATATAAATTCACCCAAATCAACAACAGATAAGTCAAGATATCATAGACCCAATCAATAAATCAAAGACCCGTATCTAAAGCACACCCCAACATGAAGGTTTTAGCAACACATGCTAGAAATTAAAGAGTGAATACGATAAATAATAGCAGAAGTCATGGGTAATAAGATTGAATACAAATCAATTGATTCTCACCAACCAATCTTCTCCAATTTGATGCCCAAAAACTTTAAAACTCTAACCACCTTTGTACTCTAAGAGGAAAGTTCTATGTACTACTACTACAGACTAATTATTCTGGAATGGAATGAACATATCCTCCTTGCATGTCCTTTCTAAATTTGCCTATATACTCCATGCAAAATGTGTGAAAGTTTGTGCAGTGGAATATCGTTCAGTGGTCAAGGCCAACTATCGTCGAGCACTCCAGCGATGCACCAAATGTGCACTTGACCGCTTTCCTATGCATATTCATAAGGCTTCCTCTACTATAACATTAGGTGATGGCTCTTTGATCTACTTGTCCAATTCGGCGATGCATCAAAATATTCTTTATATTGCCTTTCTGTCAGTATCTTGGGGCTTTAAGTGTTACAACTTTAGGCGATCACTTATGTATTTCAGTGTATCGTCGAGTATGCTTTGTGACATCAATTCTAACCGCACTCTTGACTTGACCTGGAACCTTGGTTGTTGTATATATAGGAGATCTCATGGAGAATTTGGCGGATCGCTAAGAATGTTGGAGACTCCAGTTTTTACCACCTTTCTGCACTTTTGGTCACTTTCCAAGATTCCACTAAGTCTTGCCTATTTGTGCACTCTTAACTCTATTTCCTATCATAGAACATGCATATTTGTTAGTAGTTGGAATTAATAGCACACTAAGGACAATGTTTCCTTGCAATTTAACCCAACATGAGTCGAAAATATGGACTCATCAACACGCCCAACATAAGCCTTTGCTTGCCCTAAAGAAAATCAAACATCAATCTATCCAAATCAGAGCTTACAAATAGTACCACAAGGAGAAACACATACATTTTCATATTTTTCATCCCGTCTCAAGCTTTCACAAACCACTTACGTTACTTTGAAGCCTCGAGATATGACTAAGGAGTAATCAAAACATGGATATGCTCACAATTGTTCATGTAGCTGCTAATCAATGCTTAAAAGCATCACCATTTTCCCTCATGCCAAAGAAGATCCTAAACACTCAGGATTATGAAACTTCTTTCAAGGGATCTCGTCAACTCTCACTCTCCCAAATGATAAATAACATGTAAGCTTCAACTGATAGCCTTGCCCTTATTCTCA
Source organism: Solanum aculeatissimum (assembly GCA_038996855.1). NCBI lineage: Eukaryota > Viridiplantae > Streptophyta > Magnoliopsida > Solanales > Solanaceae > Solanum > Solanum aculeatissimum. The sequence goes on along the minus strand of JBCEWC010000603.1, from coordinate 31,981 downwards.
ATCCAAGTTTGATTGACTTTCTTCTAGATTAGGATCCCAAAGGACTTGGCTAGGACTGTAATGTAGGGTAAAGGTTGGGTAGGATAGCATATGGTCAATAGTGGTTCATCCCTCTTTAAACTCTACATGTTCTTTTCAGGAACAAAAGTTTTTTTGGTTCCCTTTTCATTCATCTCATTCTTGACATCTCTTTTGCTTATGATTCATCATCCTAAGTGTCTCCCTTTTGCATTCTTTTTCACAATAAGGCTTTTCTCTCTTCTTTTTTTAGGGTCCTCAATTTTCAAAGTTTGTTTCTCACTTTTTCTTTTCATTTCCTTCTAGGACTCCTCGATGTATTTCTTTCATTCTTGCCCCTATTTTCCCAACTCTTTCATGGAAGACACTTCCTTCCTCCTACTAACACCCCCAACTTAGCCTTTGTCCACTTCTCTACATTCAAGCTCAATGAGGGATCGATAAGGAACAAAAAGGACTTGTCTTTTACAAATATGAGTCAATGTTTCAAGGTTGCCAAAGAAGGGATTAAGGTTTAAAAGAGGTTCACTAAGGATTCATTTCATTGCCAAGGGATGTCACTATGGTCAATTTGGACTGATGGAACCAAAGAATGCCTAAGGTCCTCTCAAAATCCGGAATTAACCAAGTTACCCCTCAAAATAAACCGATAAAGTTCTAGATTATGCAATACAAGCATTTCAACAAGATAACTAATCTCACATTGGCAAAATGGATTTACATTCAAATGATGGCAACACACTGCAATATGAGGCCTAGAAGGCTCAGGCGCACTCAATGCCCTCTTATGTTGGTGTTCTCTCAAGATCAATTTGGGGCCGAGAAGGCTCAGGCGCACTCACACCAGATGTACCTATCATGGACTGATCTAGAACGGAAGTTGCAATCACTACTTCCACCATCCCATTCTCTACACCATCTAGCTCTTCTTGGTCCTCTTGGCTTTGTTCCACTCCGAATATCTCCTCACCAGTATCTGGGGTGCTCACCGCTTGGTTCTGTTCACCTCCATCACCCAAAACCTCTACATTCAGCCCCTCATTTAGGATCGAAGCCACATCCACCTTGAGTGGTGGATTTTCTAGCCCATCGAAAAATGTGATCAAGTCAGTGGATCAAAAGGATGTCACCTCCTTCTTCAACTCATCAATATTAGCTTCCAAAGCTGATGTGTCTGTATTTCCATCACCTACCTTCTCAACCACTATCACTCTATCTTTCAAACTGTCCAATTCTTTCCCATGTTCGTCAATCATTGATTCAAGCCTATCCATCCTCAACAATTGAGCTTTCATTAACTCACATTGTTTTGCTTCAACCTCAACATATGGCTAAGCCTTGGCTATGGTTGCCTCTACTAACTTAGGCACAGATGACTCAACTCTTGTGGCCTAAATATCAGCGACTTTGGCCATCCGACCAAAAGCAAGAATATTGGTTTTGTAAGAGAGAGTTGGTCATCTATGATTTGTGCCTTTGTAAATGGAGTGGGGATAGAGAGGAGTGTAAAGGAGGGGAAGAAGATATACCTGTCGTGTCCAACTCTGCAGCGCTAGACTCGAGAGCTTTAACACCAACAACTATTATTTTGTTAGTCGGCTTCTTCCTAGCTCTATCCTCTTCATCTCTCAAGTACTCTACTTTAATTCACCTGATATCAATCAATGTCGATGAAGTTACTTCCATATCAATCTTTTCATTTCATGGGACGTTTTCCCTTCTGCATAGTACGGTGATGAGACTAGGAAAGGGTAGTGACGTTTGGAATTGTTTTACCCTCATAAGGATTTCAGGGAAAATAATAGTACAAAGACTTAGCCTCTTGCAATCCATGATACTCCCAACCAGTGTCACCTTATTTGGGCGAAGAACAGATTCATTTTGTGATGGTATCAAGTTGCAGCTAATAAATCCAAACCAAAATCTTTCCAGAACATTCATTTCTTTCTTTTTAATAATGGCTCCCTCCTCTAACCATGAAGGAGCTGGAATACCAATCATTGGAGCCAACCATGCCTTCATGTCATTGAATATTTGCACTCTCATCATCTTATCCATTTTATTTTTATCCCTATGCATGCATCCTAGGATATCATTGATTTTAGTTTGACTGTATGGGACCTACACACCCCAAACTTCCACAACATCAAGGGGTTTGAACAATGAATTTACTCTGCTTTTGTTCTTTGCAATGGCCTTATCACAAGCCTCATAGAATTCTCGAAATAGGGCAGGCACGTATGGATCCCGAGGTTTGGTGAATAACTCGAATTATAGAACTTAAGAGTCTCTCAAACCTCTGGATATCTATCAATTACCCCATCAGTGGACAATTGTTTCTCCTCTAAAATTGCCCGCTTTCCCACTGCTCTGAGTGTGTTCAGGTTTCATGGGGCCAATAATTCTCTGATCCTTTGGGATGTCTAGAGCAGAGGATCATAAATGGCCTTTGACCTATCTTTACTCAGGTGCCTTTTTGTACTAGTCTCCAAAGTAGATTTTTTGGAAGGTCTAGGTCTCTCCTCCTCCTCCTCTGAGTTGGTCCAAGTTATATTGAGTTGTGCCTCTTCATCATTGGTGCATTCTTGCTGCTTAGCTTCTTTTCTTTTTCCCTTGCCTCGCACTTCTTTTGGAGGCCACGGAGATCTTCTTTCTACTCTATCGGGAGAAATGACAACCCCTTAGCTGTTATAGATCTACCACGCGTGACTTGTTCCTTGGGTTTACCCATTCCTACACCATTGGGATCTCCAAGCACTTGTGAGAAGAACTGACAAACAATCAAGCACAACATTTGATCATATGAAAGACAATCAGAACAGACAGGTCAGTTAGACCGCATATCATACTCGGCAAATCACCAAACTGATTTAGCAGTCAAACAGACCATCGCCTTTTTACATACATTTAAAACTTAGGGTCAATGCTACTTTTGGCCATACTCGTGCTTAATCTGCGATATGCCAAATTTATTCCGCGATAAAAAAGGTTCATCCCTAAAGGTTGCAGCTGTCCCTAAAGAAAATCAGCCAATTAAGATGGTATATGCATCAATTGGGCGTATCGTCGAGTGCACTTAGGCGATCAAAATAGATATCGCCTTTTGTGACTGACGAGACCCATCACCCATTCACAAACACTTCAACAATATCACAGCTCACATGGATGAAGGCATATACTAACCAACCATAACACATCAATGCATGCTTAACTATTGGCTATCACTATCACAGTCTCAATGGCTATGCACTCGATCAAATTATGACTTACCCTTAAGAATGACATCACCCAATCTATCATAGGGCAAGTTCAATCGATTAGAGGAGATCAAGGGTTACTCAGACTTCACCCACACCCTACAGAAGCAATCAATCCAACAGGCAAGCACATTTCACAAACACATTCATATGATCGTGGCATAGTTTTAATTGAACATATTCAAGCATAACATCAAGCATGATATTTGGGACGAAATCCACAAATAATTCATCATTGAGAAAGAAACCATTCATTTATGAATCTAACCTAACTCGTTAACACCCCAATTTTGATATTCATAAAAAGACAGCAAAACCCTCAATAAATCTTTCATACAAGATACACATGTTTCAAAAGAAACTCTAAAGTCCTACCCACTCAATTCTCAACAAGATTTTCAAAGTTCAAAGCATGATGTTCACATTACACACCCTGATCAACCTCACAAACAATGACTTTCTTCAAAGAACTTAAACAAGGGTCAGAGACATACCTTTTTAGTAGTGAGACATAATAAAACCTTTAGGGACTCCCTTTGATGAATATCCTAAAACCTGTTTGTGACAAATTTCAAAGAAAAGTAAAGGAAGGGGTATTGGCATGCAAGAGAAGTCAAAAGGAGGAAGGTGGAAAGTGTAAGGGCCAAGGCATTTAAAATACCTTAAGTAGGTCAGTGAGCATGCATTTTCAGTGACACCAAACCACACCGCCTAGCCCGATTGGCATTGCGCCGATCATAGTAGGGACGCCCTTTTTTACAATGAGCTTACCTTGCTTTTCACCCTAAAGTGCATGAAACTGACCATCGCCAACTGAAATCAGAGATTCACTAATTGGATATTTTGTTCACCAAATTTGACAGCACCTCCAGAGTGACAACTCAACTCAAAGTATGATTAAACTGATGATTGCCAATATTATAACTCGATGATACGCCAAGTAGTCCCTCTTGGTCGCCTATATCAACTTACCACTCCAATTTTTCTTATCAACCCTACATAAATCTACACCTATTATTCAAACTATAAAGCAGTAAATACACTACCTTGGGTTACCTCCCAAGCAGCGCCTTAATTAACATCATGGCACGACGTAATTCCACTTTTCATCAAGTCACTGTCGATTGTCCTATTAATGGCAATACCTCAGGATCATCTCCCAGCTTTAGAGCTTTGCATATGTTGAAAACAACTTCCTCATCATTCAGTATGAACCTAAGGTCTCCACTCTCAATATCTATAACAGCCCTTCCAGTGGCTAAGAATGGCCTAACCAAGATAAGTGGCACATTCGTATCCACCTAACAGTCCAAGATTACAAAATCAGCAGGGAGAATAAATTTATCCACCTTCACCAGCATTTCATGTAAAATTCCCACTATTCGTTTGATAGACCGATCAGCTGTGAGCAGCTCCATTGTGGTTGGTGAAAGGGTCTCTAATCCCAATTCTTCAAATATGGCTAGGGGCATGAGATTTATACTTGCTTCCAAGTCGCATAGTGCCTTACTAAACTTCGAGGGCCCAATGATGCACAGAATGGTGAATGTACGTGGGTCTTCCTTTTTCACTACTAACTTTTATGTTAGGATTGCACTGCAGTTGTGAGACAGCTCAATAGTCTCACACTCAAGGGTTCACTTCTTTGTGACCAACTCTTTCATGAATCTAACATAACCTGGCATCTTGATCAATACCTCCACAAGTGGGACATTTATCAACAAGGAGTTGAACATAGATAGGAATTTTTGGATCTTTGCATCCTCCTCCTTCTTGTTCAATCTCTGAGAGAAAGGAGGATCAACCATGACCTAAGGCATTCTCAACCTCACTGTTGAACTTGAATTTTTGGGAGCATTTTCTTAGCATTCACAGCATCATCTCCACTTTTCTCTTGTTTTCTGCTCTCAGGATTGCCAAGAGCATCATCGTATTTGTCATTAGCTACACACTCCTCAACTTCTTCAATAATTGTACCTTTCTTTTCTGCTACTTTGATCTGGCCTTCTCTATCTACAAAGGATAGTTTAGTGTTTTCTACCACTTTCCCACTATGTGTAGTAATGGCTAAGCATTGTTGATCATTTCCCTAAGGATTTGCCACTGTGTCACTAGGTAGACCTCTTTTTGGATGTTGATTTAGATGAGCTGATATGCTTCCAAGTTGACTTTCCAACTACTTAACAGATGTGGAATGCCATGTTACCATTTGACTCAACTGAGAAAAGTCAAATTTTATCTCCTTTAGGACTTTATCAGAGGCTTCCACCTTGCTCAAGATGCGGGAGAGCATATCTTCAGTTTGGAGATTTTCTTGATTCACCACAGAGTCAACAACCTTTAACCTATCATAGGATGGAATATACCTGTCTCTCTCATGGTTTCGCTAACCCCCAACTTGAGGTTGATTAGTCAATGCTTGATCTCGCAATCCAGAGTTATTGTTCCAACCTTGATTCCCGGGAGGCCTTTGAAAATCCTAAAGAGAACCCACCATTTTGTTTCGCATGTAATGACATTCTTCGTAATAACCGCCTTCAAATGGTGCACCTTCAAACATCACCTCTCCAGTAGCTCCTACAGCATTCACACTCTTACAATTTCCTCCCATGACATGCTTGGTCAAAAGATCAAGTTGGGTTAACATTTTAGCCATGTGCTCATCCCTTTCCTAATCCTTAGCAAGATGCTCCTTCGTAGGACCTTTGTGGTGTGAAGGTACCATGTCATCTCTTGTGTACCATGCTTAGTTAATCTTTGTCATGCCATCCAGGAGGTTATAAGCTTAGGTGAATGTTTGTGTCATCAAGCCTCCTCTCACCAACTGATCAGCTACTCCCTTGTTCACTATGTCGAGGCTCATATAGAAGTATTGCAAAAGCATATGGTCCAAAACTCCATGGTTGGGGCATTGAAGTAAGAGTTTTCGAAACTGGAGCCATGTTTCATGTAATGGATCGCTCTCCAGCTGATTGAAATTCTCAATACTTCTTCTCAATCTTATCATTTTCAAGGGAGGAAAAAATCTTTCGAGGAATGCATTTTTTAGCTCCTCCCATGATGTAATAGAATCACAAGGTAAATTTGCTAGCCACCTCAATGCCTCTCCAGTGATGAAAAAAGGAAATAGCCTTAGTTGAATGGCTTTCTGATTCACTCCCATGAAGTTGAATGGGAGACATACATCAACAAAATTCCTCAGGTGTTCATGAGGATCTTCGTGGTTGAGCCCTCCGAATAATCCCTTCAATTAGAAGAGCTGTAACATGGTGCTCGTAACATGAAAATTAACTCCCCCAGCCAATGGGGGTAATCGGATAGCATAGGTGCTTCTAACCTGGTCCCAATTAACATCTTGCATCTCGTTCATGTCCCCAATATTCTCACCATGAATGCTCTCTTCGTCCTCCATTTTTATACCTATTGTTAAATCAGCAAAAACAACATGAAAACAGTAAAAAGAATTCTAACTACAAGAAAAAAACTCAACAACACTTCCAATAGGAACATGCCAATTCCCCGACAATGGCGCCATTTTTTATGTCGCTCAACCCGACTACTCAAAGTCAAAAGGGGCGGTTGTCACCAGCATAATAACCCAACTTTGGAGGTTGGGGTCGATCCTACAGAGAATCATTATTCAAGGTGGAAGTGACTCATTAGACCAAGTAATTGTAGGATCTGGGGGTTGCACTAATCAAAACAGAGTGCAGCTAACAAGTTCTAATTAACTAACTATACAGCTATTAAGGGAAGATATTGGGGATGTGCAAATATGGGAATTGATCTATCAAATAGGTTTAAATACTTAAATACATGAGTTGATATTGAATGAATAGGCTAGGTTGCTTGTAACCTGAATCACCTATGATACATGGGTATTTCGTATGAATTTTCTAGGATATCACACGTAGACCGTTGAGGACACGTTTGGCTTAAGAAGTCACAGAAAAACCCCTACTACCTTGGCTATTAAATCCATGGATGTGGACTTCAACTAAAATGCAATAAGGTTTCTGGCCACTATATCCATTCCACACTCTAATGGCTCTAGCTAAGGTAACATTCAGAGATCTAAAATAAAACCCCAAGTTTGCAACCTTGAAATTTATACATTAAACTTAGGAATAGATATAAATTCACCCAAATCAACTACATATAAATCAAGATATCACAGACCCAATCAATAAATCAAAGACCTATATAAAAAGCACACTCACAACATGGGGGTTTTATCCAAACATGCTAGAAATTAAAGATTGAATACCATACATAGTAGCAGAAGTCATGGGTAACAAGATTGAGTATAAATCAGTTGATTCTTACCAGCTAATCTTCTTCAATTTGATGCCCAAAAGCTTCAAAACCCTAACCTCCCTTGTACTCTAAGAGGAAAGTTCTATGTACTACTACTATAGACTAATTATTGTGGAATGGAATGAGAAAATCATATTTCCATGTCCTTTATAAATTTGCTTATATACTATGTGTAAATGTGTGAAAGTTTGTGCTGCAAAATATCATTCTGTGGTCAAGGCCGACCATCACCGAGCACTCCAGTGATGCACCGAATGTGCACTTGACCGATTTCCTACGCATCTTCATAAGACTTCCTCCACTACAACATTAGGCGATGACTCTTTGCTATGCCTATACAATTTGGCGATGCGCCAAAATATTCTTCATATCGCCTTTTTGTTAGTATCTTTGGTCTTTGGGTTCTGAAACTATGGACGATCACTTATGCATTTTGGCATATCGTCGAGTATGATTTGCGACATCAATTTTGACCGCACTCTTGACTTGACCTGGAACCTTCATTGTTGTACAGCTAGGCGATCTCATGGAGCATTCGGCGAATCGCCGAGAATGACGGCGACTCCAATTTCACCGCCTTTCTGCACTTTTACTCACTTTTCAAGATTCCACCAAGACTTGCCCATTTGCGCACTTTTAACTCCATTTTTTGTCATAGTGCATGTATATTTGTTAGCAGGTGGAATTAATAGCATACTAAGGGTAATATTTCCCTACAATTTAACCCCAAAATGAGTCTGAAAACTGCTAGCATAGAGATATCATACTTGTAATGATATCATTCAATGCCTCAGCCTTTGACCTTGTTGGGGCTGCATAGAAGTTCCCTCAACGGCCTCCCCCTAATGCATCGCCTCTACCACCTGACTTTCCACTCTTAAAACCACCTCTGTACCCTGCTGATCACCCCTTAAACTCTACTTATCGCTTTGGGAACTTTGTTGATCACCCCTATGGTCCCCTATATTTGGAAAAAAGTGTTAGTGCTGAGGCCGAGAGGGTTGCCGGTGAAGCACGATACATTGCTCTCCACCAGGGGCAATCTCTGGATCAGTGATCCAAAGCTTCATAATCTTAACAGTCCTACAAAGACCAGTCAGCAAGATGTCCACGGTTATGGCCTGTAGTACCTATCTCTGAAGCCTTGGATCCTTGACTAGCTGAATGTGAAGATTTATCCTTCCCCAAAGCTGCTATAGCTCTATCTCTCTCCCTCTTCCCGGCGGCATAAGGAAGACTACCTTGACTAAAGGTGTCCTTATATAGTCAACCACCCTATGAATCCTGACTGGGGTGACTCGACTGGCCTTGCTAGAACCTCTACTAGGATCTATCATAATGTTACCTAGGTTTGTACCAAGTCCCCCTGTAACTGCCCTCATAGAAAGCCCATTTTTCATTGCCCCCAGTGGCATCGCAAAGAAGTTGCTCGATGGTACAGGCATGATCAATAATATCTAGAAAAGGATAATATGTTGTAACCAATGACTGAGTCCCAATCCTCAATTATATCCTCAATCCTCCAACAAAATATTTGATCCTTTCCTCCTCAGTGGGTAATATCATAGTGGCATGCTTAGAGAGCTCGTAAAATTTGGCCTCATACTAGAAAATGGTCATGATGCCCTACTCCAACCTCGAGAACTAGTTACGAAGTCTGTCCCTGAGACTCCTAGGATAAAACCTAGCCAAGAATACCTCCAAAAACTCTTTTCACAACATTTGTGATTACTCAATTGGTCTAGTGTCCATATAAATGTGCCACCACTGCCTGACAGCCCATCAAGATAATAGGTGGTGAAATTGGCCCCTCGAGACTCCAACAACCTCAAAGCATGTAGTTTCTCTCTACAAAACATCATAAACTTGTGGGCATCCTCTCCAATCGTCCTTGTGAACCTCGATAGAACCAATCTAAAGAAATATCCAAGTAGTCTATGATCTTGAAATGGCATAGAACCCTCGGAAACATCTAGCCAGACAATGAGAGGCTATAAGGATGGGTGCCCTTTAGAATGAGAGTTGGGGTTGCTCCTACTGAACAGGTGATACTGTAGGAGGTTGCTCCTCTAGTACTGGAGCGGCCGATTGATCCTACGATGCTTATGGAGATGGGTCTGATATTGGAGCCTACTACTCACCCCCAAGGGCTATAAGAAACTAAGATATATCCATGTGGAGTGAAGGAGTCATAACAGGTACGACTAGGAGTCGATCTGCTGTGTCGAGTGGGTTGGCACCACAGAGGGGAACCACTTTTGTGAGCCTTTCCCTATGAAGCAGTGAAGCAAATGAGATTTCACAAAACCAATAAAACACACATTGCACAAGGTTATACAATCATGGAGCATATTCCTATGACATCCTATAGCCTCCCGAAGACGAGTCACAGACGTGTCCGCACCCATCCACAGGACTCTACTAAACACTAGCTCTGTACAAGTGAAACCAATGAACTTGGGGCTCTAATACCAACTTATCACAACTTAATATCTCATAATGGCACCTATCATATCCCACTAGCAAGTAAGCTATCTCGTAACCCAGAACTATTATTAATGGGTGTGAGAGAAAAAGGTTAACTAAAAATCACAATTTACTAAACTAACAACAAATAAACAGAAGCCAACAACTAAAAATAATATATACATCAAAAGAAACCCTCTCAAAACCTGAAAGTGACATGTATAGAGCTACTAGGATAATAGATACATCCCCTAACTAGGCCAAAAATAATATATATATATATATATATATATATGTACACACACACACATACAAGGCTAGTCTCAAAAATCAAAAGACGGGTCAAAAGTACAGATGAAGAAAGAAATAATCTAAGAATGCCCTATGTTCACCCTAGTCTCCAGAAATGACTGCTACTAGCTAAATAGATCAGCATAGTTGGATCGTTCTCGGACCGACATCACAAAGCAGATGTAGATTGCAGTATGAGTACCAGATAAAAGGTACTCAGTGGGAATCATAGGCCAACTAAGTAAGAATAGTAAATATATACAGAGAAACTAGAATACAGTACACAAGGTCCAAACGGAGTAGTAAAAGATGTACACGGGTGTAAAATGCAAGCAAAACCTAAAATCTATACGTCAATTGGACCCCTATAGGCCTAGAAGGTACATCGACACACAAGGTAAAGTACAAGTTACACATGGAAACACTATCAAGGAATGGTGAACCTCAAGTAGATCCAAGGCGCAACTAGAGTACGAGCACTCTCGAATTCTGAGGGAGCGTAACCCGACACCCGAACCTCTAATCCCTGAAAGTGTAAGTGGCCTCTAATTATGGATATAGCCCAAACCTCTAATCCCTAGAAGTACAGGTGGCCTCTAACTTGGGGATGTAAAAGGCCTGGTATGGACATCGAACATCTAATACAAGCGTGCTAATTACAAATGTCATAACAAAATTAATATCCAAACTTTGTTTGTCAACTCCATGGTAGAAGGATAAGTAATAAATGATAAGGGGTAGAGCTCGAACCGCTAACCACAGATGTGCTTTCCCAAAACTCCCCTATAACTACTGTTCATCTCTAAAGCCAAATAATTTTTGATACACAACAAAGGCATCTAAATGAGATACAATGGGACTTATGAATAATCAGGCTTTTGATAGTGTTAATGCCTATCTAAGGATCAATCTGCCAGATTCAAGTCTTCTAAGCTAGTCTACAAGGACCTACACCTCTTGAGTCACACAGGTGGATGTAATAAGTTTACCAACTCTAAAAATAATGTGGTTCTATGGTATCACTAGTCTAAGCCTAGTCTAAGGCCAAACATGCTCTAATATACCACAATCTCATCTAGACAAGATATCAACAAGCATAAGTTATTGATAATATAATGCAAGTACCCATTAGCCCCAATATCAATTAAAGTAGGAATTCTTAGCATGCACGGCATATACAGCTAATTCCTCACCTAATATTTATGCAAATCCACCTACATTTACATATCTAAACTCGACCTAAAGGAAGGGAAGTCATAGCCTACATGACGGTTGAACACACAATCATTACCTTCGCAAGTGTGACCAGGTTATACCACATTTGAAACCCTATGTACGCAAGCAAACTATGCTATACAACCAAATTCGATGATTTGGACTCAATGTTGCAGTCAATATTTCTATACAAGGTGGTTATGTGGATCTCACTTTTAAGGTTATTTTTTAATCAAAATCCACTGAGGGTCTTAGAAAGAGTTTGAAAGCCTCAAAAGTTGAATGAAAGGTCATTCTAGACTAAACTCAACATTTTGAAAACAACTACGTTGTAAGAATTTTTGTTTGGCATGTTTTCCAAAAAGGTTGACCAAAGTCAACTAGTGGCTAGTTTTTAAGGCTAAAATGCTATAAGTGGTTTAAACTCACATTGAAAGCCTCAAGATTTGGGTCAACCACACTTGTAACCTAATTTGACCATTTTAAAGCTAATAGAATTGTCAGAAATTCATTCTGAGGTTGTTTTCTCATATTTTTTACCGAAGTCAACTTTTCAAGTTGTAAAGGCCTCCAAATACAGAAAGCTACAAAAAATCAAAATGAACGACCAAGCAATCGAGCTACCAACCGTCAGCAAGTCATAAATGACTTGGGGTCGCTATAGGAAAGCTTTAAATGACAAATGGAAGCAATATAAGGAAAATGACCTAGAGGGTCATTACAACATTCACTAATAAAAGAACTTCCATCCGTGAAAGTAAGGATAACAACATACCTAAGGGCTCAAATAAGTTGGTAACTGCTCTTGCATCTTCTGCTCAGTCTCCTAAGTAGCCTCCTCGACTGGACGGTGTTTCCACTGGACCTTAACTATAGGAATAGAGCTAACGATCATCTCTATCTATTATAGCAACTGACTACTCAACAAAGGTCAACTAATAATCCAACTCAATAAAATCATACTAAAGCACATGGGACTCGTCTAGAATATACTCGCATAGCATCGATATATGAAAGACTATATGTATGGTTGAGAATGTCAAAGGTAGAGACAACTTATTAGCAACCTCGCCTACTCTCCTCAAAATCTTGAATGACCCAATATACTTGGGGCTAAGTTTTCCTCGCCTGCCAAACCTCATCACGCCCTTCAAAGGTGATACCTGATGTGCTGCTAAATTATAGCACATTTAATGCTTGAAACTTGAGATTTTGTGCGTTCTCAAAGTGATGTTAGTAGGCTTGATGATTATTTTTGTTTGTCTTTGCAGGATTTTAGTGTTGGCATGGCTCTGGGCGTGAGATGCAGTTTTTGCACTAAATTGGCAGTTTACTAGACCCTCTACGAGTCGTGGGTCATTTCACGATCCGTAAAGGGGGTCTCATTTGTTCTTCCAGTAAGGGGTGCAAAAGTGAAGTCCACTCTATGAGACCAGAGCATTAGTCATAGACCAACAGATGGGTCGTAAAGCAAGTTCGTGAACTGAGACAGCTAAAAGTGAAGAGTCTCTGAAAGCAACTCAGATGAGACCCTTCACGGGTCGTGCATGACTTCACGACTCATGAAAGAGGTTTCATGTCAATCTCCAGTATCTCTAAAGCCTTTTATGAAACTTTGACTCACGGGCCGTGAATTGTCATACGGACCGTAAAGTAGGCTCGTGACCAGTGCCGACACAGTTGTCCTATTTCATTTTGGCTTTTTATTTCTAGTACTATAAATAGTTTTTTAGGTTTTTTATTCATAGAGAGAGAATAGAAATAGTCAGATACTTATCGTGAGAGAGAGAACGAGGAGAAAAATACTTGTGAACATCTTTTGTAATTTCTAATTAATTCAAGTTTACAATTCCATTGAGTTTCCAAATTCTGTTCATCAGTTCTTATTGCGTAAGTTATTTAATTATATATTCTTTTTACAGAGTTTGATTGACTATTTCTCAACTAATCAGGCTACTAGGGGCAGTAATTTTAGTCTGGAATAAAAAAGTGAGTGTTAGTAGCACCACATCACAGAGACCGATCTAGTAATGTGATGAAATTCACCTAGATGCCCGATGAAGGATTTAGGAGAACTTAACTCACTGTCCTGCACCTACACACCAAACAAGTGTTGCGAGTATCTGAAAATATTTAGCTAGGAAGTCATGGGGATCACGTCACCCTATTTAGTTTCTCTATTGGTTGAAAACAAATCTACTATTGTAGTTAGGATTTACTTTTATCGTAAATTCCCCCCGTTTTTACATTTAAGTCATTTTTATTTTCTCTTTTTTTAGGAGGTACTAAAGTATATCTAGTCAAGCTACTGAAAGTATGCTAATCCAGGGTCTACCTTATTTCCCGTGGGATCAACCCTGACTAAGTTAGATTTAAATACTTGAGTAAGACCACTTCAAATCCTCCAAGTAGGGGTGGGTGCTAAGTGTAAGCGCGGAGTCGAGAGCATTTAATGGCGCCATTATCGGGAATATGGCTAGACTTGATTAGCACATTGTAATTTGATTGATTGCTCTGTATTTCTCTAATTTTATGTTTTTTGTTGTTTTGGTTTTGATATAGGGTTCAGGTGATCGGTGCATGTTAACAACCAGAAGTCGAGGCACTTTCTTGATTACTTTTGATCCTGAGATTAAGCAAACTAGAAGGCGAATGGATCGACAACCCGATAATGATGTAGAGAATGCAGAACATATTGCATTGAATCCTAATGAAGACAACCCACTAATAGTCATCCCAAACCCGGAGGGACTCCGAGCCGTAGCAAACGATTGGAACCAATATTCGCTCAACTCGATGGTCATGGATGTCACGAGGGCAATAGTGTTACCTCCATTGCCAAATGACATGAAGTTCATTGTCTCGAGTGGGTTGTCGTAGATGCTTCAGAATCGCGGGTTGTCCGTAGGGCTATCATCTGAAGATCCACACAATCACCTGCACAACATTGTCTTTGTTTGTAAAAGTGTAATAGGAAACCAGAATCTATCTATGGATGTCATTGGTCTCCATGTATTCCCATTGTCTCTTATCGACAATGCAATGCCCTGGTTAGCTGAGCTCCTACAGAGTTCCATCACTAGCTAGGCTGAACTGCAGATAGCCTTTTTAGCAAGGTATTTCCCCATCTTCTAAAAGCTCAAGCTAAAATAGGAGATAAACAACTTTGATTAGTTGCCTGGTGACTCAATTAGTACTACTTGGGAGCGTGTTTTGAAGTGTTTGAGACGGTTTTCTAACCACAAGATCGTGGATGAGTCTCTGGTCAAAATCTTCTACAAAGCCCTTGATGAAAATGGGCAAGCAGTTGCTGACACTATCATGGGCGATTCGTTCATAGATCACACTTTCCAGGAAATTGCTGAGAGACTAGAGAGGGTTGTTAATACAAATCATGCATGGATCACCCGGGACAAGGCCACAACACGTAGATCATTTGTCGTGACTACTACTCCTGTACGAGCATAGGTTAGTGAAGAAGTGATGCAAGAGCTCGCACGGATTAGTACCAATGTGGAGTTATTGATGAAGCAGAATCCTGAGAAGGTAAATGCAGTTGCTCATCAGCCTATCCCAACACCCATGTATGAGAAGCCCTATTTTGAAGATGAGGTTTGTTTTATGGCAGAACACACGAGGGGTTTCCGGCCCAACACCCAGGGGATCACATAGGATTACTGGCGCCAAGGGCAAGGAAACCAAGGTCGAAACTTTAATCGTGAGGCAGCCTACAAAAAAAATAACAGGAATGGCTTCTATGATTGAAATAGAGGTCAGGAGAGAGATGTTGAGTGGAGTCGCAGGGATGGTTATAGAAGCGAAACTTATGTCCCACCCCACAATCGTGATGTTGGTGCTGATTCATCTAGGGTCAAAGAGATATTCGAGAGATTGATGAAAAGGTTGATGCACACGATGAGACACTGAGGGAGATGAAGTCTGACATCTCCAGTATAAACCATAAGATCTAGTCTTATTCTATTGCAATTAAACAGCTCGAGCAGTAGTTTGGTTAAATCTCGACCCAACTCAACCAGTGCCAAAGGGTATCTTGCCTAGCAACACTGTCCAAAACCCAAAGAATGAAGGACAGTGTATGGCAATCACTACACGCAGTGGGAAGCAGACCACTGACCCTCCTATGCCTGCAGCTGAGGAAGATTGTCATGATAAAGGTGTTGTTAATGAGCGAGCAGAAACTGGAAATATCAGTGTGCGGACTGAGGGAAGCAATGCAGCGCCAGCACTATCGAAACCCATTCCTTATCCTCTTCCTTCCTTCCCTCAAATATTAAAGAAAAAGGAGGAAGAATGGAAGTTCAAACATTTCCTTCCCATGTTAAAGTAGTTGTTCATCAATATTCTATTTATCGAGGCATTGGAGAAGATTTTGGGATATGCTAAATTCATGAAGGACCTGGTGACAAAGAAGCGCACCATTATTCAGGAGCTCTCATACGAGCTCTAACACTGCAGTGTTATCTCTATACGGTCCTTGGTGCAAAAGAGAGAAGACCTCGGTGCATTCACCATTCCCTGTACTATAGGGGATGTAGAATTCGCAAGGGCATTGTGTGATCTCGGTGCCAGCATTAACTTAATTCCCATTGCGATCTTTAAGAAGCTCAGCCTGGCAGCCCCCACATCGACTAGCATGCAACTTTTGATAGTTGACCACACAGTGAAGAAGTCTGTGGGGATCTTGCATGATGTCCTTATTAAGGTGGATAGGTTTATATTCCCCGTGGATTTCGTGACCTTGGACTATAAAGTCGACTTTGACGTCTCAATCATCTTGGGAAGGCCCTTCTTGGCCACTGGGTGAGCCCTGGTGGATATGGAGTCTGGCCTTCTCAAGTTCAGATTGAACGATGAAGAAGTCACCTTCAACATCTGCAGATCAATGAAGAAGCTTGACGAGCTTAAGATGGAATTTTTGGCTATTGATGAAGTCTAAGTAATCATACAGCCCACGTCATGCCGCGACGTTAAATCAGGCGCTGCTTGGGAGGCAACCCAAGATATTTTTGTAATAATTGTAGTTTAGTGTTAGTTTTAGCATTAGATTTTAGATTAGGGTAGGTTTTTATATTTTTAGGTAGTGAATTTTGGATAATAGACTGGAATCGTATAGGATAACAGTGTATTTTTACAGGTTTTGCAGGTACCAGACCAAGTCGGCCAAACTTTGGCCGGAAAGAAGCAAAAATTGGAGTTTATGACATGCTCCACGGGTCGTGCTGCATTGCACGACCCCTGGACCATCTTGTGAAAGTCTCCAGTGAGCAAAGATAATTTACACTTCAGTCCACGAGCCTGACCCATAATTCATATGTAGAACTACAGGTCATGGATTAGGTTTGTAGACCCTAGGTAAATCCTTAATTTTTTTCCTAAGTGTAAAAGGTCATCTACGAGATGTGTCATGAGTCGTGTTCCATCACACAACTCATAGATAATAAGTAGGGGTGAAAGGGTTAAGGCTTTCACGAAACCCCGATTCACGGGCCATTGAGCGGTCCACATCCCATAATTGGGCTTTCGTGATGCTAAGGTCCCTTCAGTCAAACCCAACCTAGTAAAGTTTAAATAGGGGCAAATTATTTTGACCCATGTTTATTCAAAAACCTGACACCGGTGAAACCCTAAGCCTACCCACGTCAAATTTTGACCCCATCCCCGTCATCCCAGTCATCTTTCTGGCCAACTTTTGGTGACCCACTCTTCCTAGGGTTTTGAGCCCTACTCCACTTCCCCGTCACTCTCCTGCTAATTGAAAGTTAATTTGATAAGCCTACAATGCCTACATTTTATCCTAATTGAATTCTGATTATATATCGAAATTAACTTGGGTTGAAGATGGATTATTAGAGTCGAAGTCAATTACCTTGCCTTAATATAAGCACCGAACCTTGAGAACAAAGTAATGTATGAAATAAATTGAGAGCTTTCTGCCATACAGAGACAAGTTCTGAATTTGGTTCAAGGTGCTTATTCTCTATCTTTCTTCATGTGTCATAATGTTGAAATTGTTAGATTAAGGTTAAAATCGACTTCAAATAAGGTGGGATGGTCAAATTAAGTAATGGTGCGGCTACTCGATCATGTTAATTACATCAAAAATGCACATACAGGTCCTAGTAGTAGTACACATAATCACGGGTGGTCGGAATGAGTTAAAATATATTGTTTACTATTTTGATGGGGTAGGGTATGTTTCGGGTTGATAACTTAGGATAAATTTATCAAATGGTGCTTAGATCCTTGTATGTATATGTCTTCAAATTGATATAATTGGTCGGGACAACTCGTAAATGAGATTCTAAAAGAAATTGTGACACTAGTTAAATTTATTAGGGTCTTTCACGACTCGTGGATAAGTCCACGAGTCATAATTGCCCCTCGTGAAGGGTTCCAGCATTAATTTCTTCTTTAAGTCTCATCATACGAGACCCTCCACGACTTGTGGACTGATCCACGAGTCATAGATGGGGTCTCTTATGAGTTACCAGTAGCTACCCAGAACAAGGACCGACTTCCATGACTCTATCTATGACTTATAGAGCATTTTACGAGTCATAAATGGGTCTCGTGAAAGATAGTCCAGTATGCCAAATAGAATTGTACACTGCCTTACGAAACCCCCCTCCCCCAAGAGCCATAGAACAATCTACGACTCGTAAGAAGGGTTTCGTGGCCCCAAATTATTTCCAATTCATTTCAAAAATTCTCTTGTGTTCTTGATTGTTATTCATGGAACTAACCGGTTTCGTGATTATGTGTCTTACAGGTACTATGGGCCCAAAATATAAAAGAGATTAGATACGAGCGATGAAGGCCCGCCTGCAAGATGAGGCTACTGACTCGGAGCATGCCCTCGAGTCTAGTGGCTCTGTAGAGAAGCTTGGAATCCAGCCAGACTCTAATATAAACGCCACATCATACTCGGGTAAATTTTTGGCATGCTTCATCATAGGTTATTGTAGTCCAACCTCCCTAGTCTGATGAGGAGGGGATTGTGCTAGCAGTAGCATTTAGATAACCTCCTCCAAGAGGGGGTCAGGATCTAGTTCTGAGGAGGGTTCACACTCCTCACCATCCTCTAGCCCTCGTGCACCAGAGTCTTTGCAAGATGCAAAAGATAACAAGTGGTGCGTGGAGGGCATACAGACCATTTACATGAAGGATATGCAGCCCAACGAGCGAGGTCGTCTCGCTCGTTCTATATGGAGGAGTCCCAAGTCATCACCAGAGGGCTCGATAGTGTCCCAGGGCTGGAGGACATAATCATGTGGCATGGACTCCAGTGGGTGGAACAGCCAGTAGGGAGGTACTCACCAGAATTAGTGAGAGAGTTCTACGCCTCTTACGCCACCATGATACACAACACTCTTCCCAAGGGAAAAAAGCCCCTAAGCCAGCCCAGTCTTGAAGAGGTTAGAGAGAGGGGTTGGGTAGTTTATATATCAGAGGAGACCATCCAACGTATATTATTTAGACCTGAGTTTGTGGTCCCTAGTTCCACAGTAGAGTTCAGCCACAGAGTAGGGCAGGCGCGTGACTTGGGCATTATGAGAGACCCGGAGCGTCGAGATCATTTGATTAGATGGGTGACTACCCAAATTGATGCACCTGGACAAGACCCTATATAGGTAGCCACACCCTAGGATCCTATTGTCAAGGCTTTGCTAAGCTTCCCTGCCAAAATATGGTGGGAGGTGGTACGCTCGATGATCCAGCCTACACTTGCAGACAACCCCCTAACGCCAGAGAGAGTTGTTTTGGTAGCTAGCATCATAGCTGGCTATGCTATTGATTGGGTTGCGCTGATCATCGAGCATATACATGAGGCAGCCCTGAGGAGGTCCATGATAATCTTTTTCCCATGCCCGGTGCATAGACTATGTCTAACGGCAGGGGTTCGTGTGATATATCATTGGACATCATATTGACTATGCAGCGCACACTGAATACCGGCCTGATCAAGGCCAACGAGAATCCAGTTGCTATGAGAAGGACACCAAGGCCGCAAATAGTGCTTTCAGACCTACCTGCCTCCATGCCTATGATCGAGCCTTTCAGTTCAGCTGTTGCACAGAGCACAGAGGGGCCCCCACAAACAGAGACTGTTGAGGGAAGGGGGCCCAGTATTTCTATTGTCGTTGTCCAAGAGTTTATGTTTGCATCATCAGCACTTGTCGGCATCGCATTTATGTCAGCAACATCATTTCAGGCCTCGGCAGAGAGACTGGAACACGCTGAGTCACAGTTGGCTTAGTTTCTATAGCAGCTGAGGCCTTGGGTCTGCCAGGTTATTTCAGAGGCCGAGAATTGTATGCAGGCATTCACCACCATAGCTATCAGAACGGGACTTGCACCGGTGGATGCCCGCATTGATGCTTTCGAGGAACAGATCCAGACGAGCCTCAACACAGCGGCTCTGATTAATTTTTTATCCATGCAGACGAAGGTTCAGTAGGGTTCAATATTGCTACAGCATTGGTTACTCTAGTAGGTTTCCCATCTGCAACACCAGTCGCAGTACCTATTATTGATTTGGTCGCTCCGAAGGAGCCTACGCATACTTTCCTCGGGAAGCGGCCTCGCACAAATGATCTAGATGCAGCGCACCAAAGTATGGAGCAGACAGAGGAGGAGGAGTTGAGGATCGCCCTGGCCAGATCCCAAGAGGAGGAGGAAGCCAGACAAGAGCGTGCACGATAGATGCTTAGAGGCGCAAGTTTCTCCCATATTGCTCCAACAGTCGAGGAGTCCACCAGGTCTATGAAGGGTGGATAGATGAGATGCAGAGAGACGCTTAGGCACCCAGGTATATTCTTTTTTTACCCTTGTTCTTTACATTTTTACTCTTGTGCATTGAGGACAATGCACATTCTTTTGATGGGGAGCGGGTGGTTATATGGCCTCGGTGAAGTCTGAGTAACCTTGGCCAATAACTACCCTAATTTTTTATATGCAAAGGGTTTTCATGCCTATGTTCTTTCCCTAAGGAATTTATTTTATTTTATGCTAAACTAGCATGTCTAAGATGTTTTAAGTAGCATGTGTAGTACATAGTATTGATATATATGGCATAGTAAAATTTTGTGCAAAAATGATATCCACCAAACTTTATTTTTGTTAGTTTGTTAGTGACCATGCATGATTAGGCTATCCTTATATTGTTTGTTCTGACAAGTGTGTATCTATAATAAAAAGCATGATCTAATTAGTTGTGTAAAATATATAAAGTAGTGCCATGAGCGAGTGAGCATAATTGCATGCTTCACTATTGTACTGTAATTCAGAACATGCCCTGTTACTCAGGATTTAGACTTTAGGTTAGTTGGGTAGGAAAGTATTTTAGGCTATTGTTCTAATTGAGCCCACTTAGCTTAAATAACCGACCAAAAATGTTAATTATCCCTTGGTCCCTGTTTTGAGCCTAACATTGACCTTGTTCTTTGTAAACTCCTAATAGCCTGAGCCTTAACAAATTATGAATCCCAATTCGGCCCTGGTCTTTCCTTGATCACTGTGAACCTTAACTCAGGCTAAAAGTCTAAGTTGAGGGTGTCTACCCAACAAGTGGCCCTGGTTCGAAGGTTAGATATTATACACCTCAGCTTAGGCCAAAAGCCTAAGTTGAGGGTGGTTGGTATAAGGAGAAGTCATAAAAGAAGGATAAATGCTTAGGGATACAAAGAAGGGAAGAAAGGAAAAAAAAGAGAATAAAAAGGGTGCAAGAAAAATGATTAATTTGCCAAAATTTGAAAGAGTGTACATGAATAAGGGTAAAGTGTTAAAAAGAAGAAAAATGCACCCTTAGACAGGTAAAAAATAGGAGAAGGGGAGAAGAAAAGAGAAGTGATAGGTTGATAGGGAAAAGGTTGTAAATAATGTAGTATCAAGGAGGGTCGTAGTCACTATTTATCAAGATAATCATTCAAAAAAACCCTGAGCCTACATTAAAGGCTTGAAAAGTCCTAAAGTGATTCTAGCTCAACTAGTTAACAGGTCATAAGTCTAGAGTATAGGGGCAAGCATATGGTATTAGGTACAGTAGTTGAATATCTTTTGTGAGAGTGAGTGTTTTGATACAGTCCCAATGAGCTTAAACTAAAAAAAACTATCACCCAGAGTGTTGAGGGGACTTCTTTCTGTGAGGGAACCTGCATTGCATTGTTACACGTGACTAGTTCACTGATATGTCATTTACTTATGGTTGTATGGCCTTGTCATAATTGCACTACTGGAAATTAATAGTCTGCATTGGTTTACTAGATAGCTAACTGATACAGGTTTTGAGAAAATTTGAGTATCTATAGAGGTTTTGATGTATTTTGTGCCATTGGATAGATATTTGTGTCTCTGTGTTACTTAAATAGATTGAGTCCGCCGCTTGAGGACAAGCAACAATTTTAAGTTTAGGATATTGATGTGCTTCCAAAATAAAGCACTTTTAATGCTTGAAACTTGGGATTTTGTGCGTTCTCAAAGCTATGTTAGTAGGTTTGATATTTGTTTTTGTTTGTCTTTGTAAGATTTAGCTGTTGGCATAGTTCTAGGCATGAGATGTAGTTTCTGCACTAAAGTGGCAGTTTATGAGACCATCTACGGGTCATGGGTCATTTCACGAGTGTAGAGGGGGTCTCGTTTGTTCTTCCAGTAAGGGGTGCAGAAGTGAAGTTCACTCTACGAGACCAGAGCATAAGTCGTAGACCAACAGACAGGTCATAGAGTGAGTTTGTGAACTGAGGCAGTTGAAAGTGAAGAGTCTTTGAAAGTGGCTCAGAAGAGACCCTTCATGGGTCGTGGATGACTTCATGACTCGTGAAGGAGTTTTGGTTCCAATCTCCAGTAGCTCTACAGCCTTTCACGAGACACCGACTCACGGGCCATGAACTATCATACGAACCATAAAGTAGGCTTGTGACTAGTGCCAACACAGTTGTCCTATTTCATTTTGGCTTTTTATTTCTAGTACTATAAATAGGTTTTTTATGCAAAGAGAGAGAATAGAAACAGTCAGTTACTTATCGTGAGAGAGAGAACAAGGAGAAAAACACTTGTGAACATCTTTTGTGATTTCTAATTAATTCAAGTTTGCAATTCCATTGAGTTTCTGGATTTTGTTCATCACTTCTTGTTGTGTAAGTTATTTAACTATGTATTCTTCTTACATGATTTCATCTAAAATAATAAGGATGTGTGGCTAAGTCCACAACTAGGGTTGTGGGAACCATGAGCACTAGCGAAGTAAAACAAGATTACTTGCAATTTCTTGAATGGTGACTAGGATGCATTAATTAACTTCTTCAAATTAATTGAATTTTAACAGAGGCCTGCGTTAGAAATCACCTAGTATCACCTGCCCGATCCAGGAGGTGACGAATAGGAAAAGAAGTAATTAACAAAGGTTGATTGACTATTTCTCAACTAATCAGGCTACTAGGGGTAGCGGTATTGGTCTGGGATAAAAAAGTGAGGTTTAGTAGCGTCATATCACAGAGATCGATCCAGTAATGTGATGAAATTCACCTAGATGCCCGATCAAGGATTTAGGAGAACTTAACTCACTGTCATGCACCTACACACCAAACAAGAGTTGCGAGTATCCAAAAATACTTAGCTAGAAAGTTAGGTATAAATACTTGAGTATGACCGCTTCAAATTCTCCTAGTAAAGGTGGGTGCTAAACATAAGCGCGAAGTCGAGAGCAATACCCCCAAGAACACCTGGTCACTAACATCAAAGCATAACTTCGGTGCCTACTACAGGTTATCCTTGCTCTGTCCTGAATAACCCGAACCCTAGCTAGAGCCTCTTAAAGTAAATTTGTACTTTGTGTCCCAGGCTCTGAATTCTCAAACAGACCAATCAAAGTGTGACAATGCCTACCATATAAAGCCTTGAATGGGGCCATCTGGATACTGGAGTGGTAGTTGTTATTGTACACAAACTTAGCCAAAGGCAAAAATCGGTCCCACTGACCTCCAAACTCCAATACGCAGGCCCACAACATATCCTCCAAAACTTGAATGGTGCGCTCTGATTAACCCTCAGTCTATGGATGAAAAGTAGAACTAAGATCAACTTGGTACCCAACTCTCGCTAAAAGGCCCGCCAGAAACTAGAAGTAAACTAAGACCCTTGATCAGATATAATAGACACTGGAACCCCATCAAAACGGACCACCTTCTTAATATAAACATAAGCTAATCGATTTACACTAAAAGCAGACCGAATAGGTAGAAAGTAAGCTGACTTGGTCAATTGATCAACAATGACCCAGATACTATGAATACCCCTGGATGTCCATGGTAAACCTATTATGAAGTCCATGCTTATACACTCCCATTTCCATTCTAGAATGGGAAATCTTTGAAACTCTCCACCAGGCCACTGATGCTCAGATTTACCTGCTGGAAACTAAAACAACAAGACACATAGTAAACTATATCCCTCTTTATGACATACCACCGGTAGTGCTGCCTCATGTCCCTGTACATCTTCATGGCGCCCAAATGAATAGAGTATATAGAGTTGTGGGCCTCATGAAGGATCAGCTAAATGAAACCTTCTAGTCGGGGAACATATAGGTGATCATCAAACCACAATGCTCCATCTGAATTAATATAATCCTAGACACCCTTAACCCATAATACCATATCTCTAAGCTCTACCAATGACCCATCCCAAATTGCCGGCCATGAATCTGATCAAGTAGAGAAGATTGAGCCCCTACAAAAGTCAATACCATCCCTGAGCCTGAAATATCCAATCTAACCATCCTGTTGGCTAAGAACTGAATGTACAAGGCTAGGGGTATCTCCACATCATGTAAATCGATCAAACTACCCATACTTCCCACCTTCTGGCTCAAAGCATCCACTGTTACATTTACCTTACCCAGATGGTAGAGGATAGAAATATCATAATCCACTAAAATCTTAATGCAGTGCCACTGCCTAGAATTTAGATCTCTATCACTCATGATGTACTTCATGTTATGATGGTCTGTATATATATACCTCATAATAAACCCCATACAAGTAGTGCCTCCACATCCTGAGCGCAAAAACTACCTTTGACAACTCTAGATTGTGAGTAGGGTGATTGCGCTCTGTGCTCTCAACTACCTAGAGGCATATGCAATCACTCAATCATACTACATCAAAACACACCCAAGACCCACATCGGACGCAGCACAATATACTGTAAAGCCCTCTCCCTCAACTAGAAGAGTCAGATAGGAGTAGTGGTAAGCAACTCTTTGAGCCTTCGAAAGCTCACCTCAATCTCCTCAGACTACACAAATAAAATATCTCGATACGTCAAATGGGCCAATGGGGCTTTAATGGTGGAGAAACTCTTAATGAAACGCTTGTAGTAACCGACCAATCCGACGAAGCTCTGAATATCTATAACTAACGTATGTCTAGCCCAATGATAAATATCCTCAATATTCATTGGATCTACAATAATACTATACTTGGTCACTACGTGCCCTAGAAATGTAATAGACTCTAATGAAAAATTGCACTTGGAGAACTTGGCATAAAGTTGTTGATCTCTCAAAGTCTTAAGCACAATCCTTAAATGTTGCACATGCTCCTCTTAGCTCCGCGAGTAGACCAGAATGTCATCAATGAAGACTATAATGACCAAGTCAATATAAGGTCAGAATATATGAGTCATCAAGTCCATAAAGGCAACAGGAGCATTAGTAAGCCCGAATGGCATCACAAGGAACACATAGTGGCCAGAGAAAGTTTGGAAGGCAATCTTAGGATGTCAACAGAACTAATCCTCAACTGGTGATAGCCGGACCTCAAATCAATCTTACAAAACACAACAACACCCTTTAGATAATCAAATAAGTCATCAATGTGGGTTAGGGGGTAATAGTTTTTCATCGTCACCTTATTCAGCTATTATAGTCAATGCACATCCGCATAGTCTTGTCCTTCTTCTTAACAAACAAGAAAGGAACACCCCAAGGAGACACTCTAGGCCAAATAAATCCCTAATCTAGGAGACCATGAAGCTGAGCACTGAGCTCTTTAAGCTCTACGGGGGTCATCCGATAAGGTGGGATAGAAATGAGCTTAGTGCCCGGCTCTAAATCTACAGTAAATCAATATCTCTCTATGGAGGTAAGCCAGGAAGGTCAGTAAGAAATACATCAGGAAACTCTCAAACTAACAAAACTGAAGCAATGGAAGGGGTCTTTCTAGATACATCATGAGCATATGTTAACTATGTTAAGAACCCAATAGATACTAACCTTTGGGCCTAAACGTAAGAGATAATACTAATTGATGGGTGGCTAATAGTCCCCTGTCACACTACTGGGAGTTTACCAAGCCTAGCTAAAGTGACGGTCTTGGCATAACTTCCTAAAGTTGCATGATGTGGAGCTAGCCAATCTATGCCCATAATAGTGTCAAAAACAAATATATCAAGCAAATCATATTCACCCGAGTATCCTACCACTAAAGAGTAACTACACATGATCTAAATACCTGATCCACTATAGTCAAAACTCATAAATTTATTTATAGGGGCTTAGTGCTCACACCAAATAGGGAGTAAAGTATATAGATACATAGGAATATGTGAAACTTGGATCAAATAATGCTGAAGAAGACTGCTTGCATAAAGAAATCATACCTATGATGGCATCAGCTAAAGCCTCATCCTCTGCCCTGGCTGGGGCAATATAAAGATGGCCCTAACAACCCCCTCCCCCTCCCTTAGGTATTGCCTCTACCTCTTAGTCTGCCATCCTAGATCTACCTATAGAGCTCTGCTGGTCACCCTTGGAGCTTTGTTGGTTACCACTTTTTTCATGACCCTAGCTCTTATTTGTAGATGGAGGTGTTGGCGCTAGAGCCGATTGGGCTATCTATGAAAAACAAATCCTCACCCTCTGCCTAAGGTAATCCTTAGACCAATGATCTAACCTCCTACAGTCATAGCATCCCTAGGTAAACCAACCTATAAAGTAATGATCGCCATGATCTGGAGTGCTTGCATCTGATGCCCTGGAACTCTGAGTGACTGAATATGAAGGACCCCCCCCCTACGTTGAAGCAGATAATATTATGTCTCTTACTCTCTATCTGATGATAAAGGGAGGACCACTATGACCGGAGGCATACGAAGGCTATCGGACACCCTCTGCAATCTAAAGTGAAGCCTGAACAGGATTATTGGACTGTCCCTACTGAGACCGTTGAAGGGGTTTATCATAATGCTCCCTGGACCTATATCGAGACCCACTATAACTACCCTCAAATCGAGCCTTCTTGTCACTGCCCTCTTGGGCCTCATGATAAAACTACTTAATGGAGCAGGTATGGTCTACAATATCTAGATAGGAGTATCTTGCAGTAACTAGAGAATGAGTCTCAATGGTCAAGATCATAGTAGCATATCTGGAGAGCTCTTAACATTTAGCCTCATACACAATTGCTAACACGATGCCCTTCTCTAACCTTGAGAACTGGTCACAAAGCCTATTCGTGAGACTCTGAGGGACAAACCTAGCGAAGAAGGCCTTTGAGAACTCTGCCTAAGTCAACGGTGGGGACTCAGTGACCTAGTATTTATGAAAGTGTGCCACTACTATCTAGAAGGCTCGTCTAGTTGGTAGGTGGTGAAATAAGCCCCTCTCGACTCCACTAGACCTAAAGTGTGCAGTTGCTCCCTGCGAAAAGTAAGAAACTTATAGGCATCCTCTCCCCTTGATCTATAGTACCTCGGTGGTGCCAATCTAAGAATGAACCCCAACAGCTTCTGCTTCTAAAATGGTATAGCCCCAACTGCAATGTTAAGTTGAGCAGCAGGAAGCTTTGAGCTAGGTGTACTCCAAAATAGGGGCTAGAGGCTTCTCCTACAATACTGGTGGAACTAGGTCTCGATGCTCCTCCAGTGTCAGGGCTATAGGTCATCCTTACAGTGTTGGTGGAGTTGGGTCTAGTGTCGGGGCCTAATGCATACCCCTAAGAGTTCCAAGTAGCTGGGCAATAGCCGCTTGTAGAGCAAAAGTCATGACTGGTGCGGATGGGGGTTGTGTTGTACTACTGCCTTCTCCAGCAAAGAAGGAATAGGGGCATCCTATTGCTCCTCTATAAGGTCTGAGGCTATACCTCTATCCGAAGCTCGTGCAGCCCTCGTACCATATGTCTAACTATGGGCCTGGCTGGGGCTCTATCTTCTGCCTTAGTTGGGTCATCGCCACGGAGGGCACCAAGTCTACGAGCCATTCCTGCAAAAAAAATAGAACAAGTGATATTCTATGAAACCAATAAGACACACATTGCATAGGATGAAACAACATAGAGAATGTTCTTAATAACATTTTGTAGCCTCTCGAAGATAGATCATGGACGTCTCTGTACTGATTATACAGGACTCTACTAAACATTAGCTCTTTATAAATGAGACCAATAAACCTAGTGCTTTGATACCAACTTGTCACAACCCAATTTCTCAAGTTATGATAGCACCTACCATAACCCACTAGCAGATAAGTCATCTCGTAATCCAGAATTGCTAGTAATGGGTATGAGGGCAAAATATATCTAGAAGATAACAAATGAAAGAATAATACTAATAAAAGCAAAAACAAGCAGATCGAAATACATTTTTATAAAACCAAAAGGATCCCTCTCAAAATCTGAAAGTCACAAGTACAGAGCTACTATAAAGATAGATGCAAACCCCATAAGTGGTCTGAAATATAAATATACACAATTGGCTAGTCTCAAACTACAAAAGACAGGCCACAAACACAGAAGGATACTATAATGATCCAAAACTGATAGTGCTTACCCTAGTTCTCGAAAGTGGCTAATGCAAGCTGAATCAAATCAACGCAGATAGCTAGTACTCGGACCTACATCACAAAGAAGATGTAGAGTGTAGTATGAGTACTAGATAAAAGGTACCCAGTAGGCGTCAAAGGTTGATTGAGTAAGAATAGTAAATGTAGTAGGGAAATACTAGAATAAAATACAAACAGAGATCAAGAACAGGAATAGCAAACGTGTGCACACAGGCGTAAAGGATGACAAGACCTAAGAACTAAACTCAACTAAGCCCCCATATGCCTAGAAGGTTCACTCATGTGCAAGTCAAGGTAAAACCCGAATGAGCCCCTATAAACCTGACAGGTGCATAGAAAAACTAACTAAGAGTAAATGGATTTTGGTGGTACCGAGGATTTACCAAAAATCAAACCCTCGAGCTCTGAATAAGAGATAGCGTAGATTCTGGACCTCGAATCATTGGTAAGCCTCTCTACAATAACTATGTTGAATAATACTAAACTCTCTAAAAGGTGGCACAGAGCTCGGACCTCAAATTTTGGATGTCAACTACCATAGATACAATGATACAATAAAATAGACAGACTCTATATGTCGATTACAATATAGGAGGATGGGTAATCAAAAGCAGTTACAGAGTCTGGACCTTGAATCATGGATGAAACCTCCTATTAATGTCAATTTTTGGATAACTGATCTGAACTTAGCCGTATAATATCATCCCGTAACTCAAATCGTCATTCTTGTAACACCTTATATGTTCCCCAAACATCCTAATATAGCTTGACAGCAGACTAAAATCATTATTGTAGTCGAACGGACTCAAAAAGTATGATCAAAAACATCAAAGTAAGGTGGTACAGGGTGTATGGATAATCAGGCCTCAAGTTGGGTTACTGCCTAACTAAAGGCTCAATATTGTCAGACGCAAGTATGCTATTCTAGTCTACAAGGATCTATGCCTCTCAAAGTCACATTGGAGCGGGAATAACAAAGTTTATCAGTCCTGAAATGTCGTGACGTATGGCATCACTAGTCTCAAACTAGACTAAGTCCCAACATGCTCCAACAAATCCCAAACTCAACTAAAATAGGCACACAAGGCATGGATGATCTAAAAAGAGCAATTTAAGTACCCGTCGGCCCCAATTATTGACTAAAATAGGAAATTTTAATAACCATCGTACTTACAGCTAATTCCCCATCCAAATTCATGCAAATCCACCTACGTTCACATAGTCAAACTCAATCTAGAAGGAGGGGAGTCATAGGCCACTTGCAGGCTGAACACGCACGCTTTAATATATTTTGTCAGAGCATTTCCCATTTTGAACGGTCTTTGATCATTTTCACGCTATCAAAAATAGAATCACGATGTTAATACGGTCATTTAGACACAAAAAATTGCAAGAAATAGAGACTGACCAATTTCGAGGTCAAAATGGGAAAAATTGGATTCACATTCCGAAATTCCAAAATTAACCTCTCAAAATAGTCCTAGAAAGCTCCCTGGGCTTGTGTCCCCAAATGGGACACAATTCGAGGTTCGAAAAGGTCAAAAAGCCAAAACGCATCAAGAACCTAAATTTGGCTAATTACTTAACAATGGCGGCAGCTATATCAGCAAAAATACCTCAAACGAAATCCCAAATGAACTTTTTAAGCTCAACGTTCCTCCCAAAAAATCTCATAGTTTAGGCTCTTGAATCACTAAATTCGGACCTAAAATGGCTGAGAAATCAAATTCCAAAAATTTAAGCTAACAAATAGGACATGGCAGCAGTGTTTCACGAAATGTACCCCAAATAAAACTTCAAATGCAGATTTCAACCACACCCATGTGTTCTTCTCGAAAATTCTCACAAGTTAGACCTTGAAATCACTTATTTTGAGCTAGAAATAGGCATGAAGTCGCTTCTCAAAACTTACACTTTGAAGTGATCGTTGTTGGAATATATAAAATAGACCTGACTCAAATGACCTTCGCGAGCGCAATAAATAGTGCTCCATGATCGCGGAGTACCGGAAAAATGATCTCCAGAAACTCAGGGAACAAATAACTCGTACCTTCACGAACATGACCTGAGGCCCGCGATTGCAGAGAACAAAACATCCTGGACCAGATATCAACAAAAAATGTTGCGTTTGACAAGGTTGGATTCTCCGACTGGGTGTTCGGGATTCATTCAAATCATCGTGCATGCAAACAAACTATGATATCCTACTAAATTTGACATTCTTGACTCAATGGCGCATTCAAAAATTTTGTACAAGATCATTACAACTGAATGTGGGTCTCACTCCCAAGGCCATTTTTAAAATCAAAATCCACTGAGGAGCTCGGAATGAATTGAAAAGCCTCGAAAGCAGAATAAAAAGTCATCCTAGATCAAACTGACCATTCAGAGCTACGCGCTATCAGAATTTTTGTTTGGGTGCATTTTTCAAAAATATTGACCAAAGTCAATCGTTGGGATTCAAGTCAATCATGTTATTAGCCTAATTTGACCATTCCGAAGCTAATGAAACTGTCAGAATTATGTTCTGATTTCATTTTCCCATATTTTTTTACCAAAGTTAACTTTTCAAGTTATAAAAGCCTCCAAACATGAAAAGTTGCACAAAATTCAAACAAACGACTAGGCGACCGAGCTACCAGTGCCAGCAGGTCATAAATGACCTAGGGTCGCTATAGGAAATTTATAAACCACAAAACAGAAGCACTATAAGGAAAATGACCTGGAGGGTTATTAAAAATTCCTTGGAATCACATGAAGTGAATATCGAAAATAAGAAGAAAATGAAATATAAATAGTAAAGATAAAAAATATTAATTTTTTTAGAAAACATTAAATAAAAAATCAATTAGTAAAAACAAAAAATAAATTAAAATAAAAAATATAAATGGAAATAAAAAGAAGAAAAATAATTAACTTGTAATTACACCATATAATAACTAGTAATTAACAACCTCCCTCCTTTGAATTGGAGAGTGTAATTACCTTCTACCAATTACACCCTATCACTTGTTGATCAAGTAATTACATGGTCAATCAGATAGGTCAAACAATATAATTACACCTAATTGTACCAAATTCAATTATCAAGGTGGCTTTCCAAAGCCAAACAAGCCCTAAAAACTGTTGAAGTTTTGAAACTTTGAAAAAATCTTAAGTGTGTCTTGTTGAGTTAGGTTGATTCGAGATCAAAAAATATTTGATTTTGGTATCTAGCTCAGAGGGATGCTACAAACAACAACACACCCAGTGAAATTTCACAATAATAGCTTAGAGGGATGCTATTATTGAAATTTGAGGTGATCTCATGAAAAATCGAAGAAGTTGAAAATATTGAAGTTCTTGATGTTCTTGAGGAAAAAAGAGAAAAAAAGTACATTTGATCCAAAATTTCAATTGACAACGTATGGAAGGTCTATCAAAGTGAGAAAAAAGAAGATAAGAGGTCATGTGTGCAAATGGTTATTACTTGAATTCAAAGATTTGAGAAGAAGGAAACCAAACAAGGCCCTTACTCATTAAGGGTAAAATTGTAAAGAGAATGTCTTCTTTTATTTACTTA
>JBCEWC010000602.1:0-53075 GCA_038996855.1 Solanum aculeatissimum | reverse complement strand
TTCTATCTATGTATGTAGAGGTGTACGTTGGACAAGTATTTTGTAAATGAGCTTGACTATTATTCTATGATATTATTTTGAAATGGTTTGCCCTTAGTCCCTAATTCCCATTTTGTTTTATGTTGAATGTACTTCCGCGACCGATGAAGTGTGATGACAAGTTTGAGAGGCTTGTTTGGGGTTCCTCATTCGCCATGTCACGTCTAGGCCCTAGGCTTGGGTCGTGACAATAATACACCTAGGGTACTAATAAAGGACCTAAATTAATTCTAAAACATAATGGATTTGATTAAAAAATGGTGGAAAAAGACAAGAATAACCTTCTTAAAATGATCGCCTCGAACCGCGAAACCCCGTCTACGGTCGTGGTTCCACTTAGGGGAGAAAAGTGGCCTCTCATAAGGGAGGAGGTCAAAAATCTGAGTTACTGGAAATTGGACCTAGGACCTACGAAACCCCTTCTATGGGCCATACTCATGTTACGGACCGTCTGGTATCTCATGGTTTCAAGGTTCAAGGATCTTGGGTTTAGGAACTTTAGCATACGAAACCTCTCTTATGGACCATAACTAAGATGACAGGCCATCTGATAACTCATGATTTTTAATATCCAACAAAGTTGATTTTTTAATCATCAACCCACGAAACATATCATACGGGTTGTAGATTAAAGTACGGTCCGTATAGTGTCTCGTAAATGGGACCTCAAACTTAGAAAAGTTTCACCCAGTCACATGGGCACCTATGAGGCCTCATCTATGAGCCATATATCACCCTACAGACCATAGGTAGCCCTTGTAGATTCCTTCCTGTGATTTTTATAAATCAATTTTCTTAGTTTGTCAGGGCATTTACTAAGACTAGGTGCAATGAACTTGGGGATGTTACTCAAATTTTCTTTACTATTTTATTATTTATTTGTGCTTTCCTAATAAAAATCTCCTACCATTGTATTTTTTGATGCTGTGATAAAATCGTTAGTTATCATTGTCGCACTATTTGAAGTGACGATTGTGACTATTTAATGAAGCATGGCGTTGATTTGTAGATGTAGGCGTTAGGTTTTTGTTGATGATGTAATTTGATTTTTATATAAAATAAATTAAGGCATTAGGTAAATAACAAGGATATAACATTAATTTAACTTTCAAGTTAATAAGTTCATGCTTTTAATAGGGGTATAAGAGTAATTTAACTTTCAAGTTAGAAAGCTCATGCTTTAAATATAATATTCTTCTCTAAATATATATAGAAATATAGATATAGATAGATGCAGTTCTTTTGATGGATTCTTAAATAACTTTTAATATTAATTGTATTATGAAAGAAAAAATATTTTTCATCTCTAAAACTAAAATATTTAAACTGTATCACAACAATCTTAAAAATGTCATACACATAAAAACAATTGATATATATTCTAAAAAGTATAAATTATATTCGCTAATACATATATTATATTTAGTTAAGTATACACTCATGCTAAAAATTTGTAGGGATTTTAATATAATTTGTACTATGTAATACTATCCACAGTTATAAAATTAATGGTCAAAATAATGGAGAGAGTTTTTATTGTAAAGAAAATTTTTATTCAAGTATTAACACATACAAATATTTTTGTTTCACATTCAAACCTCCCAGGACTTAAAAAAGTATTATGATATTACCTTGCTAGAAAATTAAGTAAGAAAGAATTCAACCTCTTTACTTGAGAAATTTTATTTTGAGTGTCACATGCCATGTCATGTTTGAGCCATTTATATCTATGTTGTTGCATGTCATAAAACATTTCTCTCTACCCTTGATTAAACACCATATAGATAAAACTATTTTAAGCCATTTATACCCATATGAAACTATAATTTCTTAATACAAAAATAGAAAAATAAAAGGGTTTTATTTCAAGAGTGACAGAGAGGTTCAAACATCTGTTGCTTATCCTTTAGAGGCCACAGAGACTGTTAGGAAATTCCCTTTAACTTCAGTCTAATCAATTTGTGTGTAGGTCTTGTTTAAGTGCTGAGTATTCGTTTATACTTTTGACAAAAGATGAGGACCAGAGCTACCACTGCTTCAGGACGAGGGGAGGCCAATCTTGATGTTGCTATTGAGACCCCAACTTGGGGCAGGGGCCGTGAGGGAAAAATAGAGGCCATGATCAAGGAGCTGCACTGGTAAGAGATTATGACTGGGATATCTCACTCGAGCCTACTTTAAAGCCTAGACAAGAGCAGGTTCCACATGGGTTTGCTGCAGCACCACTACTTTAGGATACACTATTAAGAGTTTTTGTTGTGTTGGAGACTTTGGGGCAGACTAGTAACCCAGCTGATACTCCTGGTACTTCATAGACTCGTGTTGGGGTTCAACTCCTTGATTAACAGAAGCCCCCTATGGCTCAGGTTCAAGTGGAGCAACCACTAGTAGCTCTAATTGTTGAGATTCCACCAATTGTTGCCTTTATTGATGATGAGCAGCGTAGATACGAGAAGTTTAGGAAGATGGAGCCACCACAGTTTCAGGGTGGCAAGACAGAGGATGCTCATGAGTTCCTGACTACTTATAGATAATTTCTTGATACCGTGGGTCTAGAAGATACACATGGTATGACATATGTTAACCTCAAGCTCTGTGGGCCTGCTAGAGAGAGGTGGAGGACTTATTTAGGATCCCTTCAGGTTAGGTCTCCTTAGATAACTTCGGAGACATTCTATGATGTTTTCTATGATTGGTTTGTTCCTTGGAGCATCTAGGAGGAGTGTCGATTGAGATTTGAGAACTTGAGGAAGGACACCATGATAGTTTCAAAGTATGAGTCTTACTTCTAGTAGCTGGCCTGTTGTGCTACAACTATACTTCTGACCGAGGGGGAGAAGGTCCATCAATTTATGAGAGGATTGGTTTATTCTATTAGACAGTCGATATTCTGGGTAGCCAGGGAAGGGGCTTCCTTTCAGTCGGGGGTTAGTGCTGCTAAGGAGGTAGAGTTATGCAGAGAGAAAGGTTTGGGACCCCAAAAGGGTCTATACATAGGGACAGTACTCAAGTGCCTTATCAAGGGGCAGAGGTATGGTCAGATGAGGTAGTTCATTTTAGCATCATAGGTTTCATTCAACCTTGATAGCTTCTGAGGGAGGATGAGGTCCCTGTGATTCCTGTTGTTCAAGTTAGAGTTCATTTGCCTCCCAATAGAGGCCTACAGGCCAAGGAGACTATAACATCCCTCCTATTTCTTCACAGTAGTAGTCCACCCCTAGATCATTCTTTGGTTACGGATCTCTCGTTCATTTTCCACGTCAGTGCCCTAGCAGATTCATTTTTGGGGTACATTGTATATACTTCACCGCACCGGTTAGAGATTTGATACCACCAGCTAGAAGTTTAGCTTCATAGACTAGGGTCCATGGTAGAGGTCAGACGGATAGAGGTATATGTACTTGTAGTAGAATAGCAGGTGATATTTCACTAAGTTAGGTGGTAGGGGGTCAACTTCTTTGAGTAGAGGTCGAGGTGCTCATTTTTATTCTTTACAGGTAGACCCAAGTTAAGGCCTCCGATGCTGTGATCACAAGTATTATTCTTGTTTTCCATCGCCCTACATTTGTGTTATTTGATCCTGGATCTACTTATTCTTATGTGTATGCTATTTCTCCTTGGGGTTTGAGTTTCCTTATGATTCCATGTCTTTGCCTATTCATATTTTGACCCCTGTAGGAGAGCCCTCAGTAGTTAATCAGATATACCAATCCTGTCTTATTACTTTGGAGGGTTATGAGACTTGGATGGATATGATTACATTGGATGGCTATGAGACTTGGATGGATATGATCACAATTATTTGATATTGCATTGCATGATATATACCTCATGACATTCACTTCATATCACATCATGTTTGGTTGATATTGTTGTATGTTGTATACTTATTATATCCCTGATATTGATGTGAGTGTTGGACTTATTTATACTCTTGCCTATTAAGATATTATACCAGTTGATAATTTTATCTATATTGCAGTGATATCTATATTATATTATGCTGGGACTTTTATGAGTGTAAGTTTATAGTTCAGCGGATTGTGGTTGGGATTTAAAGAGTTACTTGTGTTCTTCATTGCTTTACTTTAGGTTGGTTTCATTTTGCTGAGTACCCTTTTGTTTGGTGCTCACCCCTTGCCACATTTTGTAGGTTGTGAGCCCGGTCGATCTTGCTAGATTTCTATTCATTGGGTTGAGTTTCTAGATCACTTTTGAAGTAGCTTCCTATGTCATCAGCAGGCCTTTAAGGATCCCATTCTATGTTTTTGGTTCTATTTAAGGACTAGACATTATCATTTGCATATTTCATTTAAGTATTCTGTATGTAGAGGCTTGTACATCTGACATTTGTTCTTAGGATGATTGTAGTTTGTTTCTTTCCGCTTATCTATCTTATTAGACTATTTATCTTCCACTTTATCTATGTTGATAAATTATTAGGTTTGGGTTGACTCGCCTTGTTGGGATATATAGGTGAGTGTCATCACACCCAGATTTTGGGTCGTGTCATAATGAATGTTATTTATCCTTAGGTTTAAAAAAAGTGACGAATTATGAATTTGTGTTGTAATATGGATGATGCTTATGTATTTGGGTTTCCATTTTTAAGACTATCATATTAATAATCGGAAATATAATAAAACTGGGTCAAACAAATCTAATATATATTACTTTAAAAGTATAGTGGTCTGTAAAAATGTTGATTTAATTTGTTTTCGTTCATTAAAAGACTCTACCTAAAAAAAATTGGTATTTACTATTTTTATTAAATTATTATTAAATTATTTTTTATAATATTTAAAATTAAGGTGTTCTGAAATATGTTGTAAGAGAAAAATATTAAAAATTAATAAGTTCTAAAATATTTGACAAGCAAAAAATATACGAGAAGAGGTATTAGGAAAATTAGTAATTAACAAGTCCTAAATATATGTTACGAGGAAATATATTTAAAATTAAGTAGCTCCAA
Organism: Solanum aculeatissimum; assembly: GCA_038996855.1. Taxonomy (NCBI): domain Eukaryota; kingdom Viridiplantae; phylum Streptophyta; class Magnoliopsida; order Solanales; family Solanaceae; genus Solanum; species Solanum aculeatissimum. The sequence continues at coordinate 48,064 of JBCEWC010000602.1, read as the reverse complement.
AATCTATATCTATATCCATCTTTTTATACGTAATAAAAGAGAAACATAGGCAAGTTGATGTGGCACCTCTCTATGACCTCCATTGCTAGGTTAAGTTGGATTAGATCCTAAGTGGCTAGGTTGTTTATAGACTCTTGATGTTTTTCTATTGTCTGTCCCTTATTGAGTATATTTTTTAGTATTTCTTTCTTGCTAGTCTTGCCCTAACTTCTTCTCCTTGTTATCTTTGTTGTTATGTATTTTATCTATTATCCTATTACCAGTGTTATACTTGTCTTACTTTCATGTTATATATACTTCCTTTATTTGTGGAGGTCAGCAGACCTATACCTGCTAGGTACCATTTGTTTGGTACGTATACTACACTTCTACCTCCGACTGATCATAGTGTGAGACCCCACTGTTGATTTTCTTTCATGCAGATCTGTTCTGGACCTCAGAGATTGGGGAAAGATCCAAGCATCTGGAGTTGTTGATTTTTATTTTGTTGTTATTTAGGCTGGTCTTTTTTTGTATTCAGAGATAGCATGCACTATTATTGTATTATGTCAGCCTTGGACTCATGTTTTGTGTGTCAGAAACTCGATTATTAACTGATGTCAGGACTTGGAGTAAGTTCCAGTATATTATTTCTTCAGCTTGGTATTATCTTCTCCTTATTTTGGTAACTTTTACTTTTTATGGTTGTATTTCGCGAGATAATCCGTTGCTTATGATTTTGACTATGGATTAGACTTACCTACCAATAAATTAGGATAAGTGTCATCATGACGTGAGGGGTCAGATCGTGACACAAGATGTATTCCTGAAATTTTCTGATCTGTCTACGGATACACCTATATGAATATATATATATGATCTGTCTACAGCTACGATCACCACTAAAAAAACTGTAAAGTGAGACATAATAAAAGAGACCTAAAAAATAGCTCGCTAAAAAGAGACCTCATGAGGTCAATATCCCCATTAATAATTTTCTAAAAATTTGTTTAGTAAAGAGACCTCACGAGGTCGCTATTTATTAAAATAAAAAAATAAAAAATTATTTTTAAAAATCTCATGACGTGTCCTTTTTTTTAGTCAAATTTAGTCAATGATATTTTAAAATAAGAGACCTCGTGAGGTTTCTTATGTTATGTAAAATAAAAAATAAAAAACTAATTCTTGAAATAAAGTTAAAAATTAGAAATAGAAAAGAGTTATTATTAAGATGAAAAAAAAGATAAAGTTAAAATTTGTCTCTTTCCCCTTTCCCATGACCCGAAAAACCCCCTCGCTCTCACTCGTTGCAAGATCAATTAACCTCATTTAAAAGCCAATTTTACAATGATACTACCTACTAGGTTGACATTTAGACCAATAGTTCAACTTACGAGCAATCCTCACATTCGATTCACTAGACGAGAGATTCATATGAGGAAACACAATAAAAAACCCACACATTATAACATTCTCGAACAAGAAAAACTCAATTAGGGACAACAAAGGTATTCCTGCAAAGAACTCAATTCCATGGGTCAATGTTTCAACAACAAACCAATTTCTCACCGAGTGAAAGTTCAAGACTCCACAAATTTCAACAAAATAGATTACAACCCATAACCCTACTTCACAAAATCAAGAAAATGGTAGGGTACCCAACATCATACAAGCCTCAATTTCACAATGAAGTTGTGCCAAGTAACTAAAAGTTAAAACAAGGTCCAAAAATTAAACCTTTCATAATGATGTGAAGGAGAATAGGTGAAGTGATTAACAATTATCAAATCTAGATAATGAAATCAACAAAGGTGACAAGTTTCAAGAAGTAAAAATAATCTAATTATGTGAAAGTGAAGAGGTAAAAGAAAAAGAAAAGAAGAATTTATTTAATCCAAAAAGATTAGGTCAGGCGGGATACGTTTGCGATGCCCGACTAACCTCATCGAACACATTCGGCGATGCGCCGAACATATGCGGCAATGCACTAAATGTGCACAAAATCATTGAAACTTATAATGTGTCCATGGATTTTTGAGTTTTGAAAGGAGAGCTGAGAAACCATCGCCTAACACATTCGGTGATGCGTCAAATATAACATAAGCTCGTCAAATTTCACAACAACTCTAGATGAATTTTATGATCCAAAAGTTGATAAAATGGGAGCTCGTTAAGTGCACTCGATGATGCACCAAATGAACACAGGCTCATCGAATTCTATGCATCTTAAAAATCCATATTGTATACCTACTCAACCAACACATGTTATTATGAAAACACTAACACCTTGCGTTGCCTTCCAAGAAGCACCTTATTTAACGTCATGGCATGATGGAGTTGATTACATCAAGCCTTATCCATATATAAAACTTCCACCATATGAACACTTGGTGGTTTTTCAAAGTATATTTTCAACTGCTTTCCATTAACTTTGAAATGTTCACCTTATAGGTTATCAACATCAACAACTCCACCATTCAAGACTTGACAAATATTGAATGGGCCAAACCACCTAGACTTCAACTTACCCAAAAACAACCTCATCCTTGAATTATATAGCAACATTGGGTCCCCTATTTTGAATACACTTTAGAAAATATTCAAGTCATACACCCTTTACATTTTCTTTTTGCACAAGGATGAACGTTCATAAGACTTTAATCATAATCCTCCATTTAGTGCAATTCACTTAGACGTGCATTCATTACATCATTCCAATTAAAGTTCAACTTCTTTAGAGCCCACAATTCCCTATGTTCAAGCTCAACAGGTAAGTGACAAACTTTCTCAAATATCAATTGGTAAGGGGACATCCCAATGGGAGTTTTGAAGTCCGAACAATATGCCCAAAGTGTTCATCAAGTTTTCTTGACCAATCAGTCTGATTTGCATTTACCATCTTGTCAGAATGCTTATAATTTCATGATTTGGCACTTTCACCTGGGAACTTATTTATGGGTGGTAAGGAGTGGCCACCTGGTGCTTCAGCCCATACTTGCTAAGAAAATATACAAATATTTTATTGCAAAAATATGACCCGCTATCACTAATAATGACACAAGGTATGCAAAATCAGGTTAAAATGTTCTTTAAGAAAATGATCACTCCCTTCTCCTTATTTTTAAGTAATGCCACAATCTCAACCCATTTTGATATGCAATCCACAACAACAAAGATATAACCATTCCCAAATGAGCTAACAAATGGCCCCATAAAATCAACACCCCAAACATTGAACAACTCAATCTCAAAAATAGGGGTGAGGAGAAATTCAAGCTTTTGAGAGATGTTACCATGCAGTTTCCATTGTGGGAACGCATTGACAAAGGCATGTGCATCTTGACATAGCAAAGGCCAAAAATACCCACTTTGCAACAACGAACTCCATCAAGTGACCAATAATGTCCCAACAACACCAACTCTAATCCACCAACACTGCAACTATCAAGCATGCCAAATAAAAATTTCATAGGACACTCACAACCTTTAAACTCCCTGAGTTTTCTCAACCCCAACTCACTGGCCTCAACCTCATAAACCACCACCACTAACATAGAGAACCAACCATAGCATGAATAAGACACACCAAAGGAACCATATTCCTAACTCTCATCTAGCCAAGCCACTTGACTAGAACACACGAAGGAAGAAATCTTAGGAAGGTCAAATGAAAGAGTCATACACCATAGTTTAAGAAGGACCTCAACAAAGGAAGTAAGTCATCCATAAGAACTAGCTGCATCTACCCAAGACTACACTATCCAGAACCTACAACCACCTATAGCCACCAGTTTTAAACCTTAAAATAGAAAGAACAACATGAAGCTAAGGTGAAGTTTGAGCCTATTAGGTCCAACTACTCAACGAAAAGATCCCCTAACTACCAACACACCCCAAGGGTCAAACTTATCAATGCATCCTACTCTCAACAATAACCTCACACAAGGTAACAACCATAAGAGGCAATGAGTAACTATCTAAACTACACACAATAGGAATTCCAAAGTGGAGAACCAACCAGGGTAAGCAAATTAAGCATAAATTTCATATATTATTCTACCACTATAGAAATATGAAGATGATCCACTACTGAAAGAAATCAACTTACAAAACCAAGATATGTACAAGTCTAAGTAAAACTAAAGAAACAGTCATACGTTGAATAATAAGTCAAGTAAGCACAAATGGGTAGAGAGACCCCAACACCACAAAATACAAGAAAAAAAGGATCTAGAAAAGAATTTACACAATCATGTTTGGTATCTAGAGCCTCTCCTCTATTGTGCCTGCAAAAGCATAAGAAGGAATCATAAACAACCCTAATTTGGATGCTAGAACTATCCCTAACGGCACTTTGAGTTCAATATTTGTTGCGATGCGACATGAAACTATGAAATTGATCTGGCTGAGTAGACTATCAAGCTTTCCTATGCTGGGGACACTTTCAATACTGGTGGTCCATCTTCCAACATATGTGACAAGGCCCAATAAGTCCTACCTGGAAGATTGAGTCTTGCCTTGGGAACTCTCAGGACTAATGATCAAGTTCGCTGTACTAAAAACAACCCAATGCTAAATCACCTATAATAATATGACCATGATAGGTAGAAAGTGCATCAAAACCGCTTGAGCCCTATCTTAAGCTAGAACCACCTCGTTTGGGGATACCCTATTGAGATCTTTGGTGGGACATATCATGAGAGTCCCTGTTCTTAACAACCTGAGAACCATCTCGAACACCCATTAGATTTCCTCTAGATGAATAAACTAAGGCCCACAACCCTGAACGTGCTGAGCCTTTTGTTAGAATATTGATAAGACCAAGCTATAATTGATAAAATCTCATGACTTGAAGGTCTATATTGTGAACCCTAGGAAACCAAGCCTAAACTCTACCTACTGCATACACTATGACCTATCTCAAGACCTCCTAGTATAGTTTCTATAGGGCTAACGAGTCTAAGAGGGAGAGATCCATTACAAATCTTATGACCGCTGCTAATGATATCAAAACATGCATGCTCTAAATCCCTCACATGACTCACAACCTGAGGAAAAGTAGATAGCCTACTTAAGGAATCTGGCCAAATAATCTGAGACAGTCGACAAACCCTACAGAGGAACCCTTGATCCATATCTCATTTGAGAACTACCTACTTTAGCTTTAGTCGGACCTGCCAATTCCGTGGATGATCTGTCGGCAACCTCCTGCTATCCATCTAACAAGTAGTGAATTCCAAAGAATAAGTTTTAGAGATTATTCAAATCAAAGAACACAATAAAGAGTTAGGAAGACTAGTTTCCTATAAATGCCCCTATAAACTCTTGAAGATGGGATATGAATATCTATGTACTGATCCATAAGACTCTGCTAGGAATTACTCTCATACTAATAAAGACAGTCAACCTAGAGCTTGGATACCACTTTATTACAATCTAATTTCTCAAGTTGTGATGGTGCCTACCCACCCCTCTAGTAGATAAGCCTATCCTATAGCCCAGGACCATAAGAAATAGACTATCTTGTGGAAGACAACCATAATAAGTAAAAGCTTACACAATAGATAAGAGATACAAAACACTAAAGAAAATAACATATCGAAACCCACCCTAAGACTTGGTATCAATTAGTATTCGAGCTTCTAACACATAAAATGAGCGTACAAAGCTTCTTCAAAAGACAAATAACAATACATACTTATTGTGCCTCTAAATCTATAAAGACGAAAAGACACTCGATGTCCCTAAGGCCAGAGAGAACCAAAATATAACCTGTACTTCCTATGCATATATGACTGTGACAACTACAAAGTAGTGATAAGATCCTTCTAGTAATAGAGATGTAAAATCAAAATAGGTAGCACCAAAACTTACACACCAAGCTTGGCCATTGAGGCCACAACTATTTAGAGACAAGATACAACTGAACATATATACAATAAGTCTACAAAGCTTCTATAAGATAGAAAATCTTAAAATAGGTTGGGACAGACCCTCCCTTACTTTGAACTATTATACAATACCAAAATGCTTATACTAAAGACTCAGTAAATCCCTGGATCAACTTGGAGCTGAGTATTGGGTAAGCCTATATTTAAGGTCTACTAGCTTGAGTATTTATACCTACAACACGAATTGCAATATCCACTAGAAGGGATGTCAGTATGAAATAATGTACTGAATATGTAAGGCAATAACATATGTAAAATAAGAACTCAAGTGAAATCAAGTAGAAATATATAAATGTATAGATCACAATAAGAGATCACCTTTGTTATTCTTAGGGAACCATGTACATTATAACCTTTTCTTTATTTTTCAGTGCTTTATAATCTCTTTTAGGCTTGTAATACAAATGAATAGTTGATCAGTGGTAAAGGAGGATGACCCATTAAAGGCATTTTAACCCCTGAGATGTTGTCCTCATAACCATACCCGTTGGGATCGACCCATGCTAGGCTCGCGCCCCTAGGATGCTACCCTTATGAACCAAGTGAGATCGACCCATGCTAGGCTTTTTCCTTTAGGCTGCCACCCACACTAAACACTACTCAAGTTATTCTTTAATACTTTGTGATTGTTACTTTGGTGGTCATGATACTTTTGAGTTTTGGACTATGTACCAGTAATGTAAGACATAATAGTCACTTAAGGCAATACAATAATATACGAATCACGTGCAATATTATTGTATTACCTAGGGGTTCAAATGACACAATTGGCTTCACGAATCAAGGCAAACTCATCATGTTAGTTCTTGGAATAGTAGACTACATATTTACTAATAAACAACACAACTACTATTGGAATTGCACTTGGGAAGATCACTGGTTGGTAGTGACACGAGCGTTAGATTTCATGCCAAAGAATATGGTATTTATAGCCTTACATATCTTATTTCCAGATCAACGCAACTACCACATTTCAGCCTCCCTTTATATCATTACTTCTATAATATAAGTCATGATCGAACTAACGTTTGTAGATAATTACATCGTGGGCCTCACAAAATAGTTGCTAATTGCTTGATGGACAAAAGGTCCATACAACCCTTACCAACATCAACTAAACTTGTTTCAACACATTCACACATCCAAAAAGTCCCAAAACAGTCAAATATACATGGAGGACGTGATACCATAGTTTACAACTATCAACCCATGAGTTCTTATCAAAATTATGGTTAAATGTCGTACTCAAACTCATGTTGAAGGAAAAGAAAGATTTTGGAAGTCAACATACTTCAATTATTGTAACTTGTCCTTTTTAACTCGATTTTTTCAAGAACTCCAACTTCTCTTCACACTTTAAACCAAACAAGAAGGAAAAAGTCTCTTAATAACCAAGAGAAATGAGCAGCAACTTGGGAGAATATTCTGCCCTAAACTCTTATTTAAACATAATATAATGACCCGTTAGGTCATTTTGAGAATAAATCCACACTTTTTCATAAAAGATCTTTTTTGTAAATTTAAATTAAAAAAATTAGATTGTTCAGTAATTACTATTATTTAGTTGACAAATAATTTTAGATAAGTAATTTAGTTGGTGAATTAAAATAATAATTTAGCTAATATCCTATACTAATTATTTTATACTTATTAAAAATAAGTCAATAGATTTATCACTTTTAGTACATAAAAATATATAAATAGATAAATAAATAAATAAGGAAAATAAAAATAAGTAAAAAGTTTAATAAAAAAAAAATATATATATATATATAGGGCTGCGCAGCCCTATGGAAAATAATGAAACAACAACTAAAAGTAAGGAAGACGATGGAAAAAAATTAAAGAAAACGAACGAAGAATAATTTACGGAAAGAAAAAGAAGAGAGGAAAAATTGCAATTTTCATCTCAAAACATCAAGGTAATTATTCTCATCCTTTCTATTAAGTTTGTAATTAATTATGAATAGATTTTTAGGGTAGAAACGTGTATAATTTGTGAAAATATAGCCCTAGGGTTCTTAGAATAAAACCTTGATTTGGGGGTTGAATAGCGATCCATTTTAGCTGAAATTTGACGTACAAGTTTATTTTATTATGGGTAAACATATTTTGAATGAAACTTTCAAATTCGAATTCTAGGGTTCGGGATGACTTTTTGACCCGATTCTTTAGCCGAAAATAAATATAGTAATATGGGTGTCATTAGACTCCTTGTGATGTGTATATTTTTATTCTTGATAGAGAATTATCATTTTGGGAGTTGATTTCAAGATTGTCCATTCGGTAGAAGTGTTCGAGTGTGGTTCCGACATTGAGGTAGGTTTGACTATTCCTCTTTAAGATTGTGATTGAGTTATTGAATATTCTATGTTATAATCTACAGGATGAGATCATATCATGTGTTGGGTGGAAAATATTTATTATGGTGCTAGTGTGAGGGTTTTAATTGTCTATGTGTTTTCTTTGAGAGCATGTGAATCCTAAAATTTAGAATATTGTGAATATGACATGTTGAGAAAGGGAGATAATTGTGTCTTACTTACATGCATCCACATACTGCATATCATAATATTTTGAGAAATTGTGACACGATTTTTAAAACCCTTGACCACGAGTTAGGTGGAAAGGTGGCGAAAACATTTTTACTCTTATCATGAGTCCCTGACCATGAGTTAGGTGGCGGGGTAGTTGATATATGGTGATTCTTATCATGAGTCCTTGACCATGATCTAGGTGGCAAGGTAGTTGATATGTTGTGATTGAGGTATATGGCCAACGAGGTCCCCATGGGTTCCCTTAGTCTGTGGAGCCTTAGCTCGATGGGGGTGTATATGAAAGGTTGTGCGACCGTCTTGATACCACTTTGCATTGCATTGCATTGCATACCATCTCATTATACTACTTGTGGTTGCTTTGGATTGGCTTATTTGAGATTATGTGTTTACTTTATTCGCACCGCTATATATAAATTAACAGCACAGATACCGGACTGGTTTTCCTATTGTAGTGGAAACGTTCTTAGATTATTTCATAGTTTTATTCTATTTCTGATTTCCAATCGGTTAAACCTACTGGGTACATTTATGTGTACTCACCCCTACTTCTTTCTTCCCCTATAGATTCCAGATAGAGATCTCTACCTGTTGGTTGATTCATTTGAGTAGTTGGTTATCTAGATCTAGTGGTGAGATTCAGGGCTTCGAGTTACAATTAGATTCTATCTTAGTTTTGTAGTCTTTATTTCTATTCAAAGACTTAGATATACTGATTTCACTAGTTTTGTTATTAGATGTTCTTTACACTCGTGACACCAGGTTTTGGGATATATTTTTAAGTGGGTGACTATATATCTATTGGATTTTTTTATTCTTTTAGTGTACTTTATTCTTGGGTTGGGAATTTAAGTGGTCTTCTAGTCATGACCCTATTTTGGGTCGTGACACATAAGTAACATATTTTTCTTATCTTTTACGAATGAATTAAGCTAAACCTATAGGTGTTTTCACTTACCTTAGCTTGCAACAAAGAGGGTCTCTTCAAGAACCCTAAAGGAACATTAAGGCTGCTATTCTTTAACCTGTGAGAGAGAAGAGAGAGCTGGAATTTAATCCTATATTTTTGTGTGTTAAATGAATAAAAAGTCCAGCTATGTTGGCCTTTTATTAAGTCCTTTTTGGACTTTAAAATAATCCCCCAGCACTTCCTATTTTTTCTCCATTTCAACCACTAAATATCCAAATAGGTGATGCAACTACTTGTTTATGTCAAGATGCTCAAAAGGTCGAAGTAGGTGATACACCTACTTGCTTTATCCTTTGTTGGGATAATTACTTGGGCCTTGTCAGATAGGATGGTGTCTTCCTTTTTCGATTTTCTTTTCTCTTACTTAGTTTGGGCCTCAAATGAGTCCATTAACATAGGCTTAGATCTGATCTATTAGCCTTGGACACTTTAACTAGATCTATATAGCTCAAGTAGGTGACACACCTAGTATCTTAATTATGTCGACCAAGTGGCCCACTTATCTTGTTCTATTGTTTAAGCTTCACTCCCTCTTGGTGTAACTTAATACTTTACTTTAATCCTTATGCTCAAAGAGCACCTTGTTATCCCAAATTTGAATGTTATCATCGGGCTTAACTTGGACTCAGACCTGTTGAAACATGTGAGACATCACATCACTTCCTGACCCAACTTAGATTACCACCATTCATATGAAAATCTTAGTCCATCACATATACCATAAGACTGTATCAAGTGTTGTTTAAATGGGACTAGCATGTAGCAAATACATGGTGTTACAATACTAACTTTGAATACAAAATAAAGATGAGTCCAAATCCAAAATAAAGATTAGCCTAGGCTCTGTGTTCCCATCCTTCCATAAACATTGGGTATTGGTTTAGATACAGTTGAGTGATTAGGATCTATTGATATATCCTTAGCTACTTGGTGCGCGGTTGTACCCATTAGGATTATGGGGGCCCAACCGATATATTGGTTATGTCAGGTACTATCTTACACTTGTGTACTTACCTATCCTACATGGTTTTGATTAGTACTGCTCAGTTTTTCTTGTTATAAATATTGAGACATTTTAGCTAGATAGTTCTATCAAGGTTAAAATTCCTATGTGATCAGGGTTAAAGTCCTTATCTGCTCAGGGTTAAAGTCGCTATGTGCTCTGGGTTAAAGTCCTTATGTGATAAGGATTAAAGTCCCCATGTGCTCAGGGTTAAAGTCCCTATGTGTTTACGGTTAGAGTCCTAAGCTTTCTATCATAATCATGTTACTACACCGATACAAAAGTAACTTATACATCATTCAGTTAAGCATTTTCTGGTTATGCAACATTGTTAGACTTGTTACCAAGGTACCTATATTACACTAATTTTCTGCGTGGGTGTATCTTTTGGGCATATGGGGGTGCGTTTAGCGTACATGCTTTGTTGGTAGGGCCTTACACATAGGTATATCACTCTACTATTGTCCAAATTCTAGTTACATTCATTGGTATAGTTACCTAGTTCTGGTAGATTTGAGTTAATTTCCACCTACAGATATACATTACCTGGTTTTGGTAGACCAGGGTTATAGAATTATATTCTAGTTTATTCCTGCCTTATTTACTATTTTTACTCAGTCGACCTGTGATGTCTACTTGGTACAATATCCCTAGTACTTACCCCTCTATTTTTTGTGCTTGTTTTGTGATGTAGGTCCTAGCATGATCCAACATCGATGATTCTTTCTATGATAGCTACGTTTGAAGACTATGGTGTGCATTGGATGTTTAAAACCATGAGTATAAGCTTCATCAAAACCTTTCATAATCCTAGCATACATATGTGGGAATAAGACTATAATTGACAAAAGACCATGAGGACTATTACATAGAATCCTGATGGTGCCTCTACACTAAAAAAGAGTAGTCTACTTTTCCAAGGTAGATTATATCTCACCTTATAGGATCCTTTCTATTTCGGTGAGTGCCTTAACATGGACCTTATAGGATCCCTCCCATTTCGGTGTATGCTTTACATGTGCAGATCCACTAACATAATACCATATAGGGATATAATAGTCAAGCTATGGTGGCACGTAGTTATGCGACTTGGGGATTTATATAAGGACCCTTGGAGATAGTCTCCCTCACATAAGTTAATTCAGTGCTAAGTCATATTCCATTGCATACATAATCATGCATATACATAGCTTTCAACAAAATTCATACTTTATGAAAATCATACTTTCATAGTTTGTAAAATAGGCATCATAACTTCATGAAAACATCTCATATTATAAAAATAGTTCATATACATAAGTTTTAATATAGTATGGGTATACTCTCCATCTTAGCATCGTCATTAGGGTCTTAAGTTACCCTCATCATCATAACATCATCATCATAATATCTTCATCATAACATCATTATTAAAATGTACTTTTCATACTAAGAATCATATTCATGAAATCATAAATTTATCATAGGAAACTAGGGTCATGTGTGGGTTCATAAGAAATTGAGCTAAAATCATGAAATTAGATGAAAACATGGAGGAATCATGCTATTGAATTCAATTTGAATCATTAATAGAGGAACTCACATTAATTCAACAAGCCCTAATCATCTTATTCTTGAAATCACTTTCATTTACATGGAAATCACAAAAATATATAATCCTTCATAATTCATGCATAGATAGATATAATCATCATGTAGGAATCATAATCCAACAATTTGGAATCAAGTCATAAAAACCCATATAAATCCATGCTTAGAACTTTAAGAAAAAAAATAATTGAGTTAGGATTCATGAATGAATCTAGTTCATGAATGAAGCCCTATATCCCTTAAGTAAGAATCCCTGAATTTGGAGAAGAAAACTGTAGAAATTCCTTATCTAAACCTTCTAACCCTAGCTTTGATGGAGAGAATCCTTAGAGAGAAATTTTAGAACTTTTGAAGAGGTTTTTAAAGTGAATGAGATAGAATAAATAATAAGTTTTATAGGATATCAATGTTATGTCAGTTAGAAGGGTCAAAATGATTTAGTTTAGGAGTTAAATGAATTGAAAATTACCAAAAAGCCCTTCATTTAGAATCTGCCAGACCCATCCACGAACCCTCCTTTGTTGCCCATAAAACATTCAACGGGTCATTCTTTGACTTTGAGGAATACATGTCATGAAAATTTAGCAACTGGATATTGCACCTTAAAAACCATGAACCAACAGTACAGTGTGTAGCTCCATATATAGACTATAAATCCCTTCGTGGAACCTCCCTAGTCTTACAAATATTTCTCATTCTTAAGGTCCCTTTCACGATCTAGTCCATGGGTTGTGGTTCCATTTACAACCCATATTATTTCTCATGGAGTGAATTTCAATGACAAAAAATTTTACCAGTTTTCTGAACCTCAACCACGAGACCTTTCTACGACCCATAGATTGTAGATTCGCTCGTAAAAACAAGGTCAACTCAAAATTTCACAACTTTTCATTTTTCTAGGCTTTTCAACATGCAAGGTGTTACATTTTCATTGTTTACTTGCTCCCTAAAAGGAATATTTGGAACTTGATCCTGATTAGTAAGGGCCTCTCTTGGCTGAGGTACTCTTCTCGAAGGCATTGTTTGCAAAAGCACAAAGAATAGTTGTTATAGTGGGGGAAGTCTTAGGGCATATTCTATGGAATGACAAGAATCATGAAAGAATTGAAACATTTCCTAAAATGCCTCATAGCCCTCTATTCATAGATGTGGCGTGCTTTACTTCCATGAATAAGACTTTACTTAGCGTGACATGTTGGACTCCAAGGACTATTCTAAAACCTAGGACTCTGATACTAAATTTATCATGATCCAAGCTAATCTCTAGGTGTAACACGGTGAATGAGATCCCCAAAACAACCCCAAACTAGCCTTCTTAGAATATTATAAGCATACAAGGTAAGTAATAAAGAAGAAGAATATAAGAGGAAGCAAAACATAGTCATAAACTGAAGGATAAGAGGTCAAGAGATATATAAACCATGAAGTCATACATCATATCCAACAAGCCTCTAACTTGGTCATGGCTCAGACATGTCGCAAGCTCTCCCTCAATGAAATAAGAAAGTAGTCTCAACATAACATAAAATCTAGAAGAAAGCAGGATCCGCCCCTGAAGCATGAGGACTCACCAAATCTGGATCAGTAAGCAACCTAAATCAAGCCACTAGGATAAGGGGGATAGTCACCTATTCCTAAATGGTGATATCATGCAGGCAAAATATGCATTAGTACATGAATGTACTAAGTACGTTGGTGAAGGACAATAAAGAGCACATGATAGCACAATCAAATAAGGGACTCAAGTAATCATAATAAGGCATAATAAGGAATCATGAAAGTGATACACAAGATGCCATGAATGAACATGAGTAAACATAGTCAAACATGGAAGAAGTAACCATAACCGCTAATAAGATCATGCGAGTTATAACATGAAATCCCAATGTTACCTCCATACGGGAAAAGGAGGAGTCTACTTGCCAAGGTAGAACTCTACCCCACCTTGTGGGTCATGAATCATAACATTATATGTGGATCCACTAGTTAGGTCGAATTGATAAACATGAACCTACGATAGCATATAACTATAAGAAAAGAAGGCTTTATATAAGGACCCTTGGGGATAGTCCCCAATCTTAAGTCTCATTCGATTCTAAGTCAAGTCCCCTAGAATACATATGTACATGTCATAAGGTAAACACATACCCAAGTTCATAAACTTGATCATAGTTCAAAATCATACTTGCATGCATAGAATTAGCTCATTCATAACTTGTGAAAAGGGAAGGTTGTACCTATCCTCAACAATACATAGTAACCTATACATGATGGGGTAATCAAACCCTTGCTTGATCATGTTTATATCATTCATACTTGAGAGCTTGTACTTGCATAATCATGTTCATACTTGGAGTCTTGCCATAACATAGTCATATTTGCATAAACTTGGTGCATGAGCATAGGTTCATGAAATGTAGGCTTAAATCATGCAAGTGAATTAGATTCAAGATTAATTCAATGTTTTTAGATCATTTGATCACTAATTGAAAGTACCCATGAAAAGATTTCATAAAATTCAATAGACTTGAAGATGTAGAATCATGAAGTTCATGTAAACTCATATAATTCCATTCAATTGAAGTAGAAACATTCATATATAAGCATAATAATATCATCGGTAAAGTAATGTAGACATTTGAAGTTCAGTCATGAAAATTCATAAAATTCATGATTTGAATTTGATATAGAAGAGGTGAAATCAGTTTGGCTTCATAGGACAAATGGACCCATGAATCAAACCCACATACGTTAGATACTTAATTCAATGATTTAAAGAAGAATTGAGCTTGAGTTCCTTCAATGGAAATCCCTAGCTTGAGCTTCACAGGTGATTTGAGAGTGTTTTTGGAAGAGTGATTGTGAGGCTAAGTGTTATGAGTGCTAGAAAAGGCTCCTTAAGGTGCAAGGCTGCTTGGAATAAGAGAGTGGTCCCACCATGGAAACCCCTTACGAGGCATGGTGCTTACCATGACCTATGAAGGTTCTCATGAAGGGATCCCTTTTCAAGGAACCCCACTTTTCCTCCCAAGGCTATTTACCATGGACCCTTTCACGGACTGTAGTGCCCACCAAGGTCCTTAGAGGGTTACTTGAAAGGTACCCTGGGTGTAAACCCTTGTGGAACTGTACTTTCAGCCTTGGTTCGGTCTTCTAACATTCAGGTCCTTATAGTTTCCAAGTACACCACCGTGTTACTCACGAAATCCTAGACAAATTAGTCCCATAAATCACTCAATTTGGCTCTGAAATACCCCTCAAATAAAACTCCAAAATAACAGCTCAAAAATCACTAGAAATAGTAACAAAAATGCAATATTTACCCTGACTGGAGTGCCCATAATGAATTCTGATACCACCACGATGTATCCCACGAAATTCCACATGAAATAGACCTTAGAATCACCTAATTTGACCTCAAAATGACCAAATTATGTACTTCTAAAAATTATTCTAAGTGTTGATTGCAAAATGGGACTGAAATATATTGGCCACCCATTTAACCTCTGTGATTGTGACACCTCGTCTGCATTCGCGATGGTCACAGGGGCTAGACCTCTATGATAGTGGCCTCTAGCGGTCACGAAGGTCATAGAGAAAGGACCTACGTGATTGTGGCACTTGGCCCGAGTTTGTGATGGCTTGGGTCACCTATACCAGAAAATATCTAAACTTTTAAGTTTTTCCAATTTAGAAATTTTTATGGGGTACTTGAAATTCATCCAGAACCGCGTGCACACAAATAGGCTATGCTACCATACTGAATTTGAAATTTCAAACTCAATGGCGCAGTATAAATTTTCATATGAGGTTGTTACAACTGACTGTGGGTCGAGCTCCTATGGTCATTTTTGGCCAAATTCCATTTAGGGCCTCAAAATAAGTCAAGAATCCTAGAGAACCGAATGAAAGGTTGTTCTAGACCAAACTTGACATTTTGGGGCTAACCACACTATCAAAACTTTTATTGACACATTTTCCATGAATGTTGATCAAAGTAAACCATTGTCTTATTGTAAAGGTTAAAATGCAAAACTCAGTACAAACTCACACCAAAAACCTTAGTACTCGAGCTAACCATGTTTCTAGTTTAATTTGACTATTCCAGAACTGATGAAATTGTCAAAATTCCGTTCTGAGACTGCTTATCTACATTTCACACCAAAATTAATTTTTCAAGGTATTTGGCCTTCCAAAATGTAGTAAACTACACAACTTCCAAATAAATGATCGAGCGACCTAACGACCCGTGCTAGCATGTCATAAATGACTTAGGGTCGCAACAAGGATGCTCTAAATGGTAGAAATAATGCAGTATAGACAAATGAACTAGAGTATCATTACCTAGTCAATCCAACAAAGTCCTCAATAAAGTGTTTGCGATACCCAGCCAATCCGATGAAGCTCTATATCTCCATGATAGAGATGGGCCTAGCCCAACCTCGAATACCCTCAACCTTCACTAGATCAGTGATAATTCCCTCCCGTAGACACTATGTATCCTAGAAATTCCACTAACTCTAACCTAAACTCAGATTTTGAGAACTTAACATAAAGTTGATGATCTCTGAATGTTTGGTGCACAATCCTTAAGTGTTGAACATGCTTATCCCTGCTCCATGAGTATACTAAGATATCATTGATCAATATGGTCATAAAAGAGTCAAGATAGGGCCCAAGTACTAGGGTCATCAAATCCATGAAGGTAGTAGGGTCATTAGTAAGACCAAAAGACATCACCAGAAACTCGTAGTGGACATAGCGGGTCCAAAAGGCATTCTTAAGGATAATTGTTGCTGTAATCCTCAACTGGTGGTAACTAGATCTCAAGACAATTTTAGAAAACACAGCAACACCCTAGAGATGATCAAATAAACCATTAGTATGAGGCAGGGTCCCATCCTTCTTCTTAATAAATGGTAAAAGAGCAACCCATGGAGACATACTCAGGCGGATGAACCCTTACCTAAGAGGTCTTCAAGCTGAATACTAAGCTGTTGGAGTTTTGCAGGAGCTATCCGTAGGGTGGAACTAAGATGGGCTTAGTGCCCAACTCTAAATCTATGAAAAAATCAATATCTGTCTTTGCAGGTAGGATGGGTAGGTCAGTAGGAAACACACCAATAGATTCTTGGAGCACAGGGAAAAAATCAATAGAAGGAGTCTCACTGGACATATCACAAACATAGGATAAATAAGCTAAACGCCCTAAAGAAACTAGCTATTAGGCTCACATAAAAGATATAATCCCCATCAGTGTACGACTATAAGTACCCTGATACAAGACCACAGTACAAGGAAAGACTAATGTAATAGTCTTAGCATAACAATCCAAAATTACATGATGAAGAGATAACCAGTTCATTCCTAAAAGAACATCTAAATCCAACATATAAAGTAAAATGAGATCTTTCCGAGTATCATGCCCCTAAATAGTCACCATACAGGACCTACATATCTGATCCACTACTAAATAATTCCCTACAAGGGTAGAAACATGCAATGACACCTCCAGCGGCTCTGAAACA
The DNA here is from genome assembly GCA_038996855.1 of Solanum aculeatissimum. Taxonomy (NCBI): domain Eukaryota; kingdom Viridiplantae; phylum Streptophyta; class Magnoliopsida; order Solanales; family Solanaceae; genus Solanum; species Solanum aculeatissimum. The sequence continues at coordinate 30,488 of JBCEWC010000602.1, read as the reverse complement.
ATACCCAAATAGGAATAAAATATATAGACACATAAGGGAAAGTACAACTTAGATCAAATGAAGCTGAAGCAACTTGCTGGAATTTTTGGATCATATTTGTGATCACATTACACAAAAACACAACTTCTTCCCTCACTAGAGTAGCATAAAACTGGTCATATAGGACTACACCTCTTCTGTCTATCCTATCACCTGTTCTACCTCCCCAAGATCCCCCTTAGGTGTCCTACTGTCTTCCTTCCTAACCTTGTGCCTGACCTGTACCTCCTAGGCTTTGAATCTATCTTTTTTCCTCGGGCGAAGGTGGCACCGTTGATATGGGTTTGGCCCAGCAAAGGCACTCTTTGTGCTAGTGGTCATGTGATCCATACGTAAAACATCTTGAAGTTTCTTTCCCTATGAGAACCCGACCATGGTATGTAGAAGGAGAATCTAACCCTCTCCAGCTCTAGCCTGGACTAGAGCTACTTTGGAATGACTGACCTCTCTCTAATGTTGGTGAAACCACTTGAATAGGCCGTCTAGACTAGCCCTGTTTATATCTACCCTTAGGGTACCTCTAGTGAAATCTATTATAGATATCTCTACCCCTAGTCTAGGAGCCACTGTAGCTGGCTTAATGCCTAGCTTTCTTATCGCTGCCCAATTGGGCCTCCTCATGAAGAATGTGCTCCTTATTGCGAGCATGATCTACTATGTCTAGAAATGATTAATGCATTGGCACTATATGCTTTGTATCCACCCTTAACTGAAACCTCATCTAACTCCTTCCTCCTCAATGGGCAAAATTATGGTGGAATATTAAAAAAGCTAATGAAACCTAGCCTCATACTCTAAGACTAGCATAGCATCTTGCTCTAGCCTTGTAAACTAATCTTAATGGTGATTCCTGATGCTCTGAGGAATATATCTAACCTAAAAAGCTCTTAAAACTCTGCCCATGATAGGAGTGGTGATTTGGCTTATCAACCTTGCAAGTCTGAGCCCACCACTAACTGGCTAGCCCACGGAACTACTAGGCACTAAAGTCGACTACTCTAGACTCCACAAGGTCTAAAGACTGAAGTTGCTCATAACAGGTAGTAAGAAACTCTATAATATCTGCATCGGTGGCTTGAGAAAATGTCATGGGTGACAATCTCTAAAATATCCTCAACATGTTCTTCTCCTATAGTGACATGGCACCCTCATAGGCAGCTGTCAGGGTGCAATAAGTGGTGGGGGTGACTAAACCTTATGAACTGGTAGGGCAGGTTGATCCTGCTGTGTTGGTATGCCAAGATTTGGGGCAGAGGCCTGTTGTAATCCCCCTACAGAAATCAAAAGCTAAATAATGGCCACCTACACAATTGGAGGCATAACTAGTGTGATTGGGGGCTGTGTTGGTGGTAGCCCCTCTTGTTGCAGTGGAACATGGGCAACCTAATGCCCCTCCATGCACTCTGGAACTGTATCCCTGTCTAGTGTTGGTGCAACTCCCCACTGTGAGATAAGCAATTTTTCATAAAACTAGTGTGGCACATGTCGCACGAAAGGATACAACATAAATAATATTTCCTAAATGACATCCAATAGTTTCCCAAAGATAGGTTGCGGATGTCTCTTTGCTGATCTTTAAGACTCTAGTAGACATTAGCTTTGTACGAGTGAGACCAATGAACTTAGGGCTATGATACCAACTTGTCACGACCCAATTTCTCAATCCTTGATGTCACCTACCATAATCCACTGATAAGTAAGTTAACCTATAATTTAGAACTGTAAGTAATGGGTATAAGAGGGAAAAATAATAGACGATAACATACATATGAAAATACAGATGAATAAAAGAAAAAATAGAACTGAATATATGTCTAATGATCCCTCCCAGACTTTCCATGTCACCAGTACAGATCTATTACAACTAAACAAAGAGTACACGTCCCAAAAATGGACAAAAAGTATACACCAGATCTAGCTACTCTCAAATATAAAAAAGACGGGCTACCAAGCCAAAGGAGATAGAAATGATAAAAAACAAAACACCAAATATTTACCCTGGTGTCTGATGTAGGTTGTGATAGGATTGATTAATTGACATCGGTGGGCAGTGCTTGGACTTTCATCACAAAGGTAGTTGTTGAGTGTAGATGAGTACATGAATAATAGGTACCTAGTAGACATCATAGGCCGACTGAGTAGGAAAGATAAAAATAATATGAAAAAGAGAAATACAACTGAATCAAAGTCAAATAAGTTAACAAAGATAAAGGAAACTAACTACCATACAAGTAAGACAAGTCCAAGTGAAGAGCCATGCTATCTACACCCAAACAGGACATTGAAGAACTAAAACCACAAGAATTAAGGAAGTAATGAGTCTACCATTCTGAAATCCAAGGAACCACAACCAACTCTGAAGTAGAGGTGAATAAGCGAGAAAAGATTGTGCATGATCTGGGTATCGAGGTCAGGACTTTCCAGTACCCAGAATGCTCACCTAATTGATAAGGAGGTTGAGGAAGAGACTGTCTAATACTCAAAATGCTTACCTGAATAGGTTAAGAGGGGTCGAGGTTGGGACTATTCAATGCCCAAAATTCTCAACCAATAAATGAGAGGTCGAGGGTAGCACTGTCCAATACCTAGAATGCTTGCCTAAATAGTATTAGAGGGGTCAAGGTTGGGACTGTCCATTACCTGGAATACTCGCTGAAAACTAGTTAAAGGTGCAAAACTTTCTTTCTTCCCGTATGTATGATAATATCTATCAAAGATCACCTTCCACAATGAACAGGGCCAATGTGACGACCAAATTATCAACCAAAATCAGAACTGAAGTGATATGGGGCCTAACCTTACTATCATAACTCAAGGTCATCAAACTTGGGGAAATATGGATGATTGTATTTATTTGTGCAAGTGACTACCTAGATAAGGTTCAACTACTAGACCCTAGTCTGCTATGACATAATACAAGGATCTAGGCCAACTGAAACAACATCGGGGAATCTAAAGCATGTTTTTGTCAATCCTACACTAAGGCCAACATGCTTTACAGTACCAATAATAGGAAACTAATACTAATAACAGAGCTACCAAGTAACAACAGAACCACATGCTTGAAAATATCCCAAAACACCTGAGAAGGACCTAAAACATAATTATAATCCTAAGTCTCATAAATAATCTTCCCAACCACAACTATTCCAACAATTCCAACATGCTTTCAGAATACCATACTACAGGAAAATGGTACTACTAACAATAATACTAGTTAACAAGATAGTATACATATTCAAAGCTACCCAAAAATATTGATAAAGGTCCATTTCATGATTTCTAACACTTAAGCATGTAAATTAGCTACCCACCCAAATTCTAACTAATTCAACATTATTTTACACAAAGAAGCTCAATATAAAGAAAGGGAAGTCGTAGCCTACCTATAGTCTGATCACGCACGCTTCAACTCACTTTGCCAAAGATATTTTTCTTTTGAATGTCCTCTAAATGCTACCAAGATTTCAAAAATTAATTCACATCATTACGGTTGTGTAGACACTAAATTTTCAAAAAATAGAGACAAACTATTTTCTGAGTTAAGCTTTGTATGAGTATTTTATCTATAATTTATGTTTTGATGATTTACATGCTCGTAAATTCCATAGATTGATGTCCCCTGGACCTACATCATTTTATGATGCAAATGCAGGTGATAGACGAGATCCTAAGTAGGTGCATTGTTGAAGATTCAACTTTCTAAGTTGGTATTTCTGAGGCCTCCTTGTAGTTAGAGGCAATTTATGCCCCCTCATCATTTCTAGTATTTTCTTTGTTTGAGGTAGTTGTGGCCTATCACGCGGTACTCACTCTTAGTCAGACTTTGAGAGGCTTCATAGACTAGTGAGATGGTATTGCACTATTTCTAGCCTACCTCTATTTAATATTATTGAGATCCACAGAGTATTATAGTCATTGTGCTTATTTCTAGCCTACCTCTTCTTGTTTGAGTCTTCCATTGAGTAAAGTAGCCAAGCCATGTGGTTCGCTTGCAATCAAAAAAAAAAATTCAAGTGTCGGCCACATCCAAAAAATGGATTTAGGGTGTGATATTTTGTGGTTAGTTTAATGATTGTTATGTGTGAGTAGAAGATGTAGAAAATCCCATCCATATGCGGTGATTATTTTAATACTCATTAATATAATTAGTTAGCTCTAATAATTTTATATAAATACATATAATTCTCTCCTCTATCAGTTAGGGTTTAGGCGATGATAGCAGAGTTGCCCCATTATATTGTGACAACCACCGTCAACCAATAAATTAAACTGTAATTCATCCTATTCTTTCGCTTCCACTATAAAAAGAACAAGTAAGTTTACTTTTTTATGATTTATGTATGGTATTTAATGAGTTTTAGATTTATGATGATATGTATATTACGATAAGTTTTCAAAATTGATTTTTTCGAAAATTCTTAATTTTCTTAGAAAAGAAATGCTAGTTTAAGATGATGTTTTTTTATACTGGTCCAATGAATTTAATAAATCTTTAGAGATTCAAGATCACAAATTAAAACACATAATCTTAATTATTTTTATGTATCTAAGCATTTCATAATTGTACTTTCTCTCTTTGTCTAACAAGTGTTTTATTTTATTTTTTTAATTTCAACGATGCAAACTTTTATAATTCTTAGTCAGAATATATGAGATTGATCAACTTAAATTTGACGTTATTAAAGGAGAAATAATTGGTGCAATGGTGGAAATTTATTTAATTTGTAATAGTTTTAGAGGTTGAGGACTGTTTAAACAATTTTGCATAGAAAGAAAAGCTTTAAACATTATTTCTTTTTAAAAAAATATTAACTTGTTTAGAAAGAAAATTTAATTTAGTGTGAAATTTTTTATCACACATTAAATGAATTTGCTGAACCTTTTGGAATGAATCATCACAACAATCATTGATTTTATCAAAATGCATAAGATTAATAGATAAACCTTCTTTAGTTTAACATTTTTGGGGGGTATTGTAGCATTTTTATTAAGTTCTTGAATTGTTACTTGACAAGAACACATAAATTACTAGCAAGATAGTATTTTTAAATTTTTCTTGAAAATCTTCCTCATAATTATAAATATTTTTTTCATCTTACAAAGATCTTGTTAGGATATATTTTCCAACAGATCTAACCATGAGTTTCATATTTCCTACTAAAATATGGATAACCAGCAGAAAGTTGATGATAATGAAGATGCAATATTAATGGATGTTCCCATATCCTGTATCACAATTGAAGAATCAAAAGTTGATGTTTTTCTGGTAAGCTTTTTTTTTCTCAAATCATAAGGTGTTTAATTGTTTTTTCATTTTAAGACATACTAATCATTCGACACGTGTATTGCACGTGTATACGGAGTCATGTAGTATAACATCAGTATTATTAAAATTAATTTTTTAATAAATAATTTACACATGAAAATCTAAAAGTAAAAAATTTGTGAATGATCAATATGGGCATCATATGATAACATGTTTTTCAAGGTCTAATAACTCAATATTGTTTAAACGTACAAAGATAAACAATCAAAGTTTAATTAGATACATTTGTTTGCTTCAACTGAACACCATAGTTGTGGCACAATAATTAAATGAGTGAAATATATGCTCATATTAACATTGCTCATAAAAACTTTGTAATATTAATTATATGAATAATTAATTTCAATTAATTCAAAAATATTATTTTGGGAATTTGTTTGGCAAATAAGTTGGGCACAAAAAGTTCAAACTTGTTCAAGTTAGATTACAATTTGGTTTTATTATGTTTATCTAGAAAATAAGGGCAAAGAACATATGTTTATGTAGTATTTTAAAATAATAAGCAAAGCCTATGTTAAAAGTCAAGACCACAGAAGATGGCATTAAAATTATGGCTATTATTTAATTGTGCATAATATAATTTTCATGTATGGGCACATGATCCTTAAAAATAAAATGTGTTATGTTATTTACTCAACTTTAAAGTAAACTTACAAACATTCTTATACATACAATTATAATATATGCTAATTTAGTTGATTTTAATTTAGCCAAGGAATAGTAATTATAGAGATTGTTTGGCCAAAGTTTTGGCAGCGAGGCCAAAAGTGTTTCTCATTTGCTTTTCAAAATCTTCCTATTTTAAAAAGTGTTATTTTGGTCTACCTTTTAGGAGAAAATATTTATTTTTAGGAAGTAGCACTAAATATTTTTCAATAGCTCAAAAAATAGTTTTTCTCCGATAATTTTTAAAGTACTTTTGAGAAATTATACGTAGACTTGTACTTCTCCTCTTTTCTGTCATATCTAATCTCTCAAATCTCCTCATTGAGGAATCTATGCATCTCCTCTTAATATGGTCAAATCATTTCAATTACACTTCCTTTGTCCTGTCCACAATGGAGGCCACATTTATTTTGCCCCAACTATCTTCATTCTTAATCTTATTCCTTCTAGTATATCCACAAATCTATTGTAACATCCTCCTTTTCACAGGTTTGCATCTTCTAAACATGAGATTCTTTGACTTACCAAGACTCCTCCCATACAACAAGGTCAGTCTAACTACCACTCTATAGTACTTAGCTTTACGTTTTGATGGTATTTTTTATCATGCAACTCACAAGCCTTCGGAGGTTAGTTGCCATGTTATCCACCCCACACCAATACAATGTTTAAGATCATGGTAAACCTCTCCATCACTATCACGATCCAAAATCCGGATGTGATGTCACTCACTTAACCCATCGAGGTGAGTCAGCCCAACCCAACGTAATTAATAAAAAATATAAAAGCAGAATACAAACAATCTAGTATGATATAAATAAGCGGGAGAGATCAAACTACAACTATCCCAAGAACTTGTGTCACATGTATAAGCCTCTAAATAAAGAATACTCAAAAGAAATACAAGTCATAATTTCTAGTCCTCAAATAGAACAAAACATAAAGGAGGATCCTCAAAGGCCTACTGAATCACATAACAAACTACCTCTCAAGTAATCTAGAAGCTCGATCCAAAAAGGAGAAATCTAATAGGATGGAATGGGCTCACAACCTACAAAAATGTAACAAAGGATGAGCACTAAACAATCGGGTACTCAAAAAAATGAAAATAACCTAAGGTAAAGCAATGAAGAACACAAGTAACTCATTAAATCCCAACCATAATCCACTGAACTACAACCATGCACTCAAAAAAGTCCCAGTACAATATAATATACAAGTCACAGTAATATAGGTATAATTAGCATCTAGCATATTATCTCAAATGGAAATTATATAAGTAGTTCAATACTTACTCAAGATCATGATATAATAAGTGCACAATCTCATAAGTAGTGTACAATTAATATCAATCAGGTATGATATGAGATGGAGTGAATGACATGAAATAAGTATAATGCAATACAATGTCAATTAATCGTGATGCATGTCCATCCTACAATACACATTCTCTTACCAGATGATTGCCTCAGTCAAAACCCATGGGGGCCACACATGGACTATGTATGCATGAGTATCGCTGGCAAAGACCTCAGCTAATGTTCACCCATCAAGAAGAGACATCGGATCTGTCCAGAAATTACCTCGCACCCAATACCCAACGACATATTACCTCATCGAGACCAGTAGAGACCTCGACCACCAATCCACATATTACCTTACTTATATCTCGACTGTAGCCATCACAAGTATCAATGCACAAATAATTCATGCAGTATGCATAATCACAATTTTTATCATAGTATCAACTTCATAATGATCTCAATTTCTCAATATCATCAGTACCTCAAGGTCACCACAGTCTCAATATATCAATCATGTCACCACCTCCATTGTATCACAACATAAGTTCCACTCCTATCTCAATATCAGATAATTTCACAAGTTCACATATAGAGTGCAACTACAGATAACCCACAAGTCAAGGAAATATAATATAATCCAACACCCAATTGAAATCTAATGATCAAACCCTAAGATAATACAGTTCTACCACAAAATACTCAATCACATATATAGAAGAGCATACAAGGTTCAATCGCCATTAACAAAAGGTTAGAAGTCCACTTGCCTAAAATAAAGTCTCAAATCAAGTCGAAGTCACCGCTTTCTCCCTTCTACGGTACTCCAACTGACCAAAATCTATTCAAATATAGCATCACAATCATATAATGAATCTATTGACACTAAAATCAATCAATTTAGAGAAAAAGGGTAAAATGGTAAAAAATCTCATGCCGTAAAATGTATCCACAATATAAAAATCAAGGTATGAAAATACTTCTATGGTGACAGGGAATTAAACTGTGAAAATGGTTTTGAAAATGGAGTTAAGATGAGGGAGAAATCAATAATTTAAGTTTAGGAAACCAAAGCCCAAAAATTCCCAAATTTCACCATTAAAATACCTAAATTAGAAGCTAAAATTATAAATTAATCAATGAAAATCAATGAAAAAGGTTAGAAAATAGTTACCCAATTACTTTGCCTTGAAAAATCTTGAAATCACTCTTGAAGATGAAGCTTGAAGGATTGAAAATGATGGAAATGTTTCAAAAATTGACTTTTAAAGAACCCCACTATTCAGGCATCAACAATACTCTGCGAATGCAGAAGCCTAGCAGGTGCAAAGCTCCACGAACGCAGAGGGTCACGCTCTTGAGCTCCACGAATGAGGACTTCACCTTCGCGAATGCGGTGGTTTGGGCGAGTGTACTCAGTCCGCGAACGCGGTGGTTTGGGCGAGTGTACTTAGTCCGCGAACACAGAGAACATAAATGACCTGCACTAGAACAATGAAAAATCAGCAATATACAACATAATTAATAAGGAACTAGACCCTTGAGGATTCTTTCGGAACCCCATGAACACAAATCATACATTGAACCCTACTAGAAATAATGAATTGGACTCAATGGAATAATCAGAATTAGAATTCGGAATCTTCTTGGCCTAGAACCTGAGAAAGATCGATTAAACTAGTTTTGGACTTAAAAACTCAAAATATTTTTGAAAGCTCAAAAAATTACAATGAAGCCATTTCTAGCATTAGTTTCATCACCCGGAACCACTGAAATTGATGGAATTTCTATACGAGCCCCCAAACTCTGAAGCTTGACCAAAGTAAAACCTATGATCCAAAATGAACTAGCAATATAACTTTGAGTCAAAATCCTCGTTTTAACTCCAAATTCAGTTATGCAAGTTCTCCTAGGCCAGATTTAGCATTCCAGAACTAATGGAATAAACAATCGAATTCAGACACTCAAAACACAAAATTTTCAACTTTAAGCTTTTTAAAACTCTTTCTTTGCAAAACTCCAATTTTTTACAAGATTTTCAAAATTTGACTTATAGACTTATCCAAAAATGATCCAAGAAAACTTTTAGGAAAGGAAAAATGGTAATTTGATAAAAAATATCCAAAACAATGTTCATCCTTGAACATGAGACAAGAGATATTCCTAAAGGCTCAATTAACTAAGGGTATCAGGCACACATATCTAACTCTATCTCTCATGTAGCCTCACTCTCAGGCCTATGTCTCCGCTAGACCTTTACTGAAGCGATCTCCTTAATACTCAACTTCCTCACCTGCCTGTCCAAGATGGCCACTGGTTGTTCCTCATAAGTCAAATCAAAACTTAACTCAATTGAATCCACAGAAATCACATGAGACTCATTCAGAATGTAACACCACAATATCAAAACGTGGAAAGTAGGATGGATTGAAGACAGGTTGGGTGGCAAAGCAAGTCTAAACGCCACCTCTCACACTCTGTCAAGAATCTCAAAAGGGCTAATAAACTTCAAACTTAGCTTGCCTTTCTTCTCGAATTTCATAACACCCTTCAAAGGTGAGACATTCAACCAAACCATATCACCAATTGCAAACTCCGAAGGTCAAACTCTCCTATCAACATAGCTTTTTTAGCGACTTTGGGCTATCATCAATCTACTCTAAATCAGTCATACCTGCTCAAGATCATCTCTCAACATATCAACTCCCATGCTTACCACCGCTACCGTGGCAAACCAATCTATGGGCGATCGGCATCTCTGGCCATACAAGGCCTCAAAAGGAGTCATTTGAATGTGGGAATGATAGTTGTTATTGTACACAAACTCCGCTAAGGTCAAATGCTAGTCCTACCTAGCTCCAAAATCAACAACATAGGCTCAAAGCATATCCCCCAATACTTGAATGGTCCTCTAGAACTGGCCATCAATGTGGGGGTGAAAATTGTACTCAAGTCCAAACGGGTACCCAAACCACACAGTAAAGCCCTCCAAAAATATGAAGTAAACAACGAGCCTCGATATGACAAAATAGAAATTAGGACCCCATGAAGTCTGACTATCTGACTAATATAAAGTTGGGTCAGTCTCTCTATCGTATTTTTTACGTTAACCAAAATGAAGTGGGAAAAATTGGTAAATTGATCCACCACTATCCAAATAGAATCAACCTCCCCCCCCATAGTAGCAGGTAGGCCAACTACAAATTCCATGGCAATGCATTCCCACTTCCACTAAGGAATGGGCATCTTCTGAAGTACTCCAGCTGGCCTTAAGTGCTCATACTTGACCTGCTGACATGTCAAGCACTTGGAAATGAACTCAGTTATGTCTCTATTCATACTGGACCACCAATAATGATGACTCAGGTCATGGTACATCTTCATTCCCCCAGATGTATACAATATCTAACACAATGAGCCTCATCAAGTATTAATCAGGTCAAATCTTCTATCTTGGGCACACAGTTGCAGCTCCAAATCCTAAACACACCATCAGAATCAATCATTCACCTCTAGCCACTTTATATTGGATAATGAATAACTTCTCAACCTCAAACAACCTCTCACGAATTTGATCCATTAACAATATGCAGGCCTCAATAATAGCAAGCACAACACCCTGCTAAAAAATCTGTAACCTCACCAACCCATTAGCTAATCTTTAAACATGTCTAGCCAAAGGTCGCTCCTCAACTCAGATAGCTGTGAAACTCCCCATATTAGAAGTCTTCCTACTTAATGCATTAGCCACCACATTGGCCTTCCCGAGATAATAGAGAATTGTTATGTCATTGTCTTTTAAAAGCTCAATCAACCTTCTTTGTCTCAGATTTATATCCTGCTGACTAAAGATATATTGAAGGTTGTGATGATCAGTAAAGATCTCACAATGGACTCCATATAAATAATGAAATAATGTTTCCATAACTTCAACACAAACACAACCATAGGTAACTCCAAATTATGGGTGGGGTAGTTCTTCTCAAAGACCTTCAACTTCCTAGAAGCATAAACAATAACCTTCCCTTTTGGCATCAACACACTACCCATCCCCACTCTTGAAGCATCACAATAAGTAGTGAAATCAACATCCTCCGCTGGCAATATCCAAATAGGAGCTATAGTCAACAATAGCCTGAGCTTTTGGAAGCTCTCTTCACACTCATCGAACGAAGGAAATATCACATTCTTCTGAGTAAGCCTAGTTAGTTGAGCTATAATTGTGGAGAAACCCTAAACAAAACCATGATAATAACCAGCCAAACCCATAAAACTATGAATCTGTATAGCTGAGATAGGCTTAGTCCAACCCTGAATGCCCTCAATCTTTGTTGGATCAACTCTAATACCCTCTTTGAATAGCACGTGCCCCAAGAATGCTACCAAACTCAACCAAGGCTCACACTTAGAGAATTTTGCATACAACTTCACTTCCCTAAGACTCTAAATCACAATCCTCAAATACCTCACATGGTCCTCCTCGATCTTGGAATAGACCAAAATGTCATTGATAAACACAATCACAAATGAATCCAGATACGACTGGAAGACCTCATTCATTAACTTCATAAATGTTGTAGGGTCATTAGTCAAACCAAAGAACATAACAAGAAACTCATAATGGTCATACTTGGTCCGAAAAGCTCTCTTGGGAATATTTGATAGCCAAATACAAAGATGATGATACCCAAACCTCAAGTCAATCTTGGAAAACAATGCAGCTCCCTAAAGATGGTCAAATAGATTATCTATGCGAGGAAGTGGATACTTGTTCTTGACAGTCACATTGTTCAACTATCTATAATCAATACACAACCTCATGGACCCATCCTTCTTCTTAACAAATAGAATTGGGGCACCCCAAGGTGAAACACTAGGGCAAATAAAGCCCTTACTCAACAAATCTTGGAGTTGTTCCCTTTGCTCCTTCAACTCAGCTAGAGCCATCCGATAGGGAGTGATAGAAATAGGCTTAGTGTCTGGCTCAAGGTGAATAGGAAAATTAATATCCCGATTAGGAGGAACTCCAAGTAAATTTATAGAAAAAACATCTAGAAACTCATTAACTTCCAGAATAGACTCCATAGAAGGTGACTCAACAACAATATCATGAATAAAAGCAAAGTTGGCCAAACACCTTTGATCAATCAACTTTTCGACCTAAAATAAGAGATCACCTTACTAGGATAGGAACCCTTTGAACCAGTCTACTCAATCCTTAGTGTACCTGGAAATACTAAAGTGACGGTTATGGCATAATAATCAAGAATAACATCAAAGATAGCCAATCCATATCCAAAATAACATCAAAATCTACCATATTCAATAAAATCAAGTCTCCCCAAGTCTCATAGCCTGCCAAAGTAATACAACATGATCGGTACACTCGATCCACTACTAAAGGCTCTCCTGCTAGGGTTGAAACATGAACATACATAGACATGGAATCATAAGGTAACTCAAACCCCAAAGAGAAATAAGCAGATAGATAAGAATAAGTGGAGCAAGGATCAAACAACATAAATTTAGGGCGATGATAAATAGAAATAATACTTATGATCACAACATCAGAGGCCTTAGCCTCGGGTCTACCTGGGAAGACATAGCAATGGGTACCTCGACCTCCACTCGCAGAAGTGGACCCCTTAATACCTGAGTGAGTGGAAATATCACATGCTCCCCTACCACTAGTACATCCACCTCTATTAATTTGATCTCTACCCCGAACACTAGTTTGTGGGCCCGAACCTTTAGCTGGCAGTGCCAAATGTCAGATAGGTGCTATAGAGTATGAACAGTGGGGCACAAAATGAGTCTGTATAGGAGCACTATCACATCAAATGATTAGGATATTCACACCCATAGAAGGATCTAGGAATGGACCACTACTGTGAAGGAGTAGGAGGAATGCCATATCTTTCCCAACTTATAGGCCTCTACAAGAATCAGATAAACTTTGATCTGAACGGTAAGAATCATGAGGGCCCCGTCTTTCTTTCGAAGCTAGTAAGGATGCATGAACTCCATGGTGCTGAAATGAACCTCCCCTTTTGGTCATATTTTTGCCCCTCGATGAGGCACCCAAATATTATCCTAAAGTCTGAACTCTTTTGGGGTCCCCAAACTCCTCTTTTTACATCAATTCATCCTCCTAGATAGCACTAATCACCGCCTAAAAAGAGGATTCATCTCTTGCTACCCAGAATATCAACTATCTAATAAGAAAAACTAACCCTCTCAGAATATGGTGAACTCTCTCTACCTAGGTCGGAAGTATAGTTGTAGCATGATGGGGAAACTGGCAAAAGCGAATCTCATACTCTAAAAGTGTCATAGCACCCTGCCTCAAGCTCTCAAACCTCAATTTTCTCTCATCACAAACAATCTAAGGCACAAACTAATCATAGAAGGCATCTAAAAATGTCGACCAAGTTATCTTAGGAGACACAACTAGAAGGGATCTTGTATAAGTCCTCCACCACTCCTTGGCTGGCCTACAGAGGTGAGAGTGACATATCTCACACAATATGTCTCTGCTAGTCCCACAGTATCTAGTAAATCTCTACAAGTGGTCAAAAACTCATGTGCATCCTTTGTGTTCCCACACAAAAACAAAGGTGGGGCCATCTTTTGTAATCACTTATGCCTCCACTGCTCATAATCAATCAAGGAAGCTGTTGGTGGAATCTCAATAATCATAGTTGTTAGTGGTTACTCCATTTAAACCTGTGCCATAGGGGCCTGCTACTAATCTAGGGGATGAACCCCAACCTGAGCCTACGAAGTACCAGAAGTATCAACTAGCCTACCAGTCTGCCCTAAAGTCTCAAACACACCTAAAACTCTAAAAAATCTATCCTGAAATAGTGATATTGTAACAAACTCATATGGAACCTTGTACTGTCTAGGCTCCAAGGCTGGCTCGAGAGAGATATACTGATCATAACCCCTTGTTGGTGTAGCTTCGCAGTCCAAATTTTGGCTCATCCTTTGGCATTGCCCCTATCTCTAGCTGGGGTGTCAATAGCAACATCAGGGATAACCTCTCCTCATCCTATAACAATAGTAGTTCTGGTCATCGCTATCTGTTAAAAGGATACACGAACACCCAGTATTTAAACAAGACCCACACATGAATTGATTAGAACGAAGCAAAAGAGAATTTCCTAATAGTCTTCATAGTCTCTCCAGGATAAATAACGAACATCTCTGCGATGATCCTTAAGACTCTACTTGACAGGGCTTGTTAATATATGAGACCTATGAACCTGGGATCTGATACCAAATTATCATGACCAAAATTTCAGGTGTGATGACACTCACTTAACCCGCCGAGGCAAGTCAACCCAACCCAATGTAATTAAAAACAAATATAAAAGTGGAAGATAAATAGTTTAGTACGATATAAATAAGTGAAAGAGATCAAACTACAACTATCCCAAGAACTGGTGTCACATGTACAAGCCTCTAAATATAGAATACTCAAAAGAAATACAAGTCATAATGTCTAGTCCTCTAATAGAACAAAACATAAAAGGGGATTCTCAAAGGTCTGTTTAATCACATAAGCAACTACCTCTCAAGTAATCTAGAAGGTCGATCCGACAAGGAGAAATTTAACAAGATGGACCAGGCTCACAACCTACAAAAATGTAGCAAGGAGTGAGCACCAAACAACTGGGTACTCAAAAAAATTGAACTAACCTAAGGTAAAGCAATGAAGAACACAAGTAACTCCTTAAATCCCAACCATAATCTAACAAACTATAACCTTGCATGTAGGAAAGTCCTAATATAATATAATATATCGATTAAAGTAATATAGGTACAATTAACATCTAGCATAGTATCTTAAAACACAATTATATAAGTAGTCCAACACATACTCAAGCTCAGGGATATAATAAGTGCACAATCTCATAAGAAGTGTGCAATTAATATTAATCTGGTATGATATGAGATGTAGTGAATGCCATGAAATATGAATAATGTGATGCACTGTCAAGTAATCGTTATGCATATTAGTCCTACGATACACATCTGTTAACTGGATGACTGCCTCAATTAGAACCTATGGAGGCCACACATGGACCATGTATCCGTGAACATCGTCGGCAAAGACCTCAACTAATGCTCACCCATTCGAAAGAGACCTCGAACCCAATACATGTCGGCATATTACTACAGCTCGATCGGTAGAGACCTCGACTACCAATCCATATGTTACCTTACTCATATCTCGACCATAGCCATAACAAGTACTAATGCACAAATAATAGATACAATATGCAAAATCTAATTTTTATCATAGTATCACCATCATAATGATCTTAATATCTCAATATCTCAATATCATCAGTACCTCAAGGTCACCACAGTCTCAATATATCAATCATGTCACCTCCTCAATCGTATCACAACATAAGTTTCACTCCTATCTCAATATCAGATAATTTCACAAGTTCACATATAAAGTGCAACTACAAATAACCCACAAGTGAAGGAATTATAATATAAGACAACACCCAATTGGAATCTAATGATTAGAGCCTAAGATAATACAATTATACCCCAAAATAATTTATCACATATATATAGGAGCATACAAGGTTCAATCACACTTAAAATAAGGTTAGAAGTCCACTTGCCTCAAATAAAATCTCGAATCAAGTCAAAATCATTGCTTTCCCCTTTCTTCTGTACTCCAACTCACCAAAATCTATTTAAATATAGCATGTAAATCATATAATGAATCTAAGGACACTAAAACCAATCAATTTGCAGAAATATGGTAAATTAGTCAAAAATCTCATGCCAAAAAATGTAGCCAAATATGAAAATCAAGGTATGAAAATACTCCAAGGTAATAAGGAGTTCAACGGTGAAAATAATTTTGAAAATGGAGTTAAAATGAGGGAGAAGTCAACAATTTAAGTTTAGGAAATCAAATCCCAAAATCCTCAAATTTCACCATTAAAATCCCAAATTTAGAAGCTAAAATTACAAATTAATCAATGGAAATCAATGAAATAGGTTAGAAAATAGTTATCCAATTATAATGCCTTGAAAAATTTTGAAATCCCTCTAGAAAACGAAGCTTGAAGGGTTGAAAATGGTGGAAATATTTTAAAAATCATCTTTTAAAAAAGCCCATTGTTCAGGCATCAATAATACTCCGTGAACGTGGAGCATTGTACGCGAATACAGAAGCCTATAATGGGTGTAATGCTCTGCAAACTCATAGGGTCACGTGCTTGAGCTTTGTGAACGTGGGCTTCACCTCCGGGAACGTGGAGGTTTGGGCAGTGTACTCCACGAACGCGGCCCCAAGTCCGTGAACACGGAAAACAAAATGACTTGTAGCAGAACAGTTTAAAACCAACAACATAATTAATTAGGAACTGGACCCTCGGGAATTCATTCAGAACCTCATGAACATAAACCATACATGGAATCCTACCAGAAACGATGATCGGGACTCAATGGAATCGTTAGAATTTGAATTTGGATCTTTCTTTGCCTAAAACCCGAGAAAGATCGATTAAACTAGTTTTGAACTCAAAAACTCAAAATATTCTCAGAAGCTCTAAAAATTACAATGAAACCATTTCTAGCGTTAGTTTCATCACCCAGAATCATTAGAACTGATAGAATTTCAGTACAAGCTCCTAAACTCTAAATGTTGACCAAAGTCAATCCTATAATCCAAAATGAACTAAAAATGAAATTTGGGTAAATAAATATTCATTTTAACTTTGAATTCAGTTCATCAAGTTCCCCTAGACCAAATTCGGCATTCCAAAACTGACAGAATCAATAGAATCAAATTTTGACACTCGAAAATCAAACTTTCCAATTTTAAACCTTTAAAACTCTTTCTTTTGTAAAACTCCAACTTTTTGCCAGATTTTCAAAATTCAACTTTTAGACTTATCCAAAAATGATCCAAGGCAACTTTCGGGAAGAGAAAAATGGTATTGGTCGAAAATATCAAAAAATGACCTTTGAGGGTATTACAATCACCTTGGATGAAAAAACCAAGATACTTGAAACATGGTCTCTTGACGATGACTTGTATATCCAACCTCATTTCCACATTAGGCTCCTGCATTGTGTTAACAAACTTGCACTCTACCAAAAAATAATATGTTTTAGTCTTGCTCAACTTGAACCGTTTAGACTCTATGATTTGTTGTCAAACCTCCAACCTTGAGTAAGAGTTGACTCTTGGTGCAACTCTATCTTTACTGGAAAGTTCTTCGAGTTCCTCCCATTGTTCTTACCTTATCTTGTCTCTATTGTACTTGTCTTTTATCTCCCTAGTGTATGCCATCAATATACCTCTAGTCCAGTCATCTTCATAAGACCTCACCTAGGACTTTTTTATAGGTCTATTCTAGGTTAATGAATATCATATGTAACATCTCTTTTCCTCTCTATATACTTCTCCACCAGTCCTCTCACAAGATTGATGACTTCTGTAGTCGATGATCCTGACATGAATTCTAATTTATTCTTAGAAATGGGTACAACTCTCCTCATTCTCATCTTTATCACTCTTAAAGTTTCATAATGTGTCTAAGAAATTACTTCAAATTCTAACGCAGTTAAACTTTCATAGTGCGGCCTGATTAGTAAAAGATATAGTTAATGCAGGTCAACTTATAATCTCTACTTACCCATGACATATTGAAACATCATTTCACATCACCCTATGCATTTATGTGGTTTTTTTACTTTCATAATATCATGCACAAAAATTATTGATAAAAATAAATTTAAAATAATCAACGTCTTTAATTGGATCATTCGAGCCAAGGCATCCCAATTTATTGTCATGGTTCATTTCTGGTCATGATGACTCCTATGAGATTCCACCTACAGGCAAGCCAAAAAAACAACCAAAAGGCACTTGTCCTAGCTTTCTAGTCCAGCCAAAATGAAATAACAACAATATAAATAACTGAAATCTAACTTGAACCGAGAACTCAGTTGTACAGAACTACAATAATGAAAAGTACATACAAATATACATATGGCCAAAAACATAATATAATATACTACCCGAGGGTGCTCCTACAATACATAATACTATTGTACAAGGTTAAAGTGTGAAAGGCAAAAGATAACCATCAAAAGAAGGAGACTTCGACGAATCTAGAGTTGCTACTGCTCATAAAATTAAGTCTTTTGTGCTCTCGAGTCCCCCAAACTCAGCATCCTTAACTAGAACCTGGACCTGCACCATGGGAAGATATACAAATAGGGGTGAGTACCATAATAAGGCACCCAATAGGTATCATCGGCTGATCGGTTGAAAAAATATACAATACGAAGCTCAAATGCAAGTAAAGGCAATTGTCCCACACATCAATCCAAAAACCTCAACCTGGATTGAACCTGGGATCATATGCGGGTGCAAAGCCCTAATAACTACACCTGTACGCCACCACGACCTCCATAAGCCCTGGAGGAACACTCGTGCATAGTATAGACTAACAGATCATTACAAAATCCTATAAGACCCTCATACCATCCCATAGAACCTTCACAAATCCTAGCTCTCCACATCATAAGAACAAAGGTTTTTTATATGTGGGTGTAAGGCCCTAATATCTATACCTGAAAGCCCCTTGGGACCCCATAAGCCCAGGAGGTATACCCAAGCAAAAACAGGGTGTGAAATAGGTATGTGGATCCATGAGAATTCAGCCAAGAGCCTCGACCAACAAACACAAGTAAATCAAGTCCTCAACCCATTTAGGAAGCTAATATCACACGAGGACTCGAACCTCAGGTCTTCCTACCTAGCCTCTGGTCGGGCAGTCATACAGGGCTAAGTGGTATGACCATAAAAGTAATGGTGGGATATATCCCCCGCGGGAGAATGAATTCCCCTAGCATAATCAAAGGTTTCTCATATCAAAATATCAATCCTGAGGCCTCACCCTCAAAGTGGAATCAGTGGGGTCCTCGACCCAAAAAATCAATCAATTAGGCCCAACCCCCAAAGTATAGTCAATAGGGCTCTATGTTCAAAGTAACGACAAATGCTCAATCCCTTTTACAATTGGCATCCCAGTCTTGAACACTCAGACGTGACCACCAAAAAATGAGAATACAAGGTGCGTAACTTTGGGATCTCAAACACTCAAAAGTGGCCACCAGATACTTGAACCATAGGGTACGTCCTCTAGGTCTCAGAGCGAAGTCTCAGATAACCTCTCACTAGCCTATCCAGATTCGAATCACCCTAATCACAACATCTCTCTCTCTCTCTCTTAATCACACATAACCACTATCTTGCTCAGATAATATCGATGGCCCCATTCCATGGGCATACAGGGAAAAGTAACAACTAATAGCAGTATAACAGGTCCTATGTCATAGTAATCTGTATAAAAATAGGGCCAACATGTTGCGCCCAACCTATCACTGATAAATAAGGTGTGAACCTACAACAACAGTGATATCATAAATCTCCACAATAATTGGGCCCAACAGGAGCATATCAAACTCAAAAATAGTTATAGTACCAAAATATTAATCAAGTAGTCTCTCAGTCAACACGTCTCAGAAATGTCGATATCATGCTCTACCAGATAATGGAATAAGTAAGAATACATACTTGTCTCATGGCCTCAACTTATAACCGACCCTTATCTGACCTTCTTTGAACCAATAATACCAGAACATAGAAACTATATCATTCATCGCTAATAACTCAAGGTAAAATCCCATTACAACATATACTACACATACAAGGAATAACTAGTATGTAGCATACATCGCAGTTCAACATGCATGTAATTACACCTAGTCTAAGGGTAGGGAAAAAGCCTAGCCTCCCTGGTTGCCGACCCCTCAAAATCCAAATCACTCTAGATGAGCTTTTCCTCTTTGAATGGCCTCTCAATGCAGCTCAACTTTTAAAAATACAATTCACCATGTCAATAGCCACACTGGTTATATTATCTTGAGAAATGAGTTAAATTAGGACAAAAGGACCCAAACTGGGAAAAATAGGAACTGTGCTCGAAATCTTGAATAAAAACCTGATAAATGTTATCTATAAAAATCTATGTCTACAATAAGATGTTCAGCCTAAAATGGACACTAGAAGACCGAGAAAACACCCAAAAATGAAGTAAAAAGCTTTAACGGGAAAACATCCTTTTAAAATATTTCTCGATCCAATTTCTCAAAAATCGAACAACTACAACCAACACCCAATATATCACAACGTTCTCCTCAGAACGTAGAAAAGTTTAGGCTTATATTTCATTCAATTCTGTTGACAAGCGGCTAAGAAATTAACATGTAAAGTTTTCACCAAAAACAAGAACAACAACATCTAAAACAATACTTTTACCTCAAAGTTTGCACTGAATCCCAAAACCAACTTCACCACTACGTTCCTTGAAGAATTCTGAGTCATATGGAGCTTTGAATCATAAAAATCAGAGTTGAAATGCAATTTTTACGGGCTTGAGAAATTTGAAATGTGAGTTGGTTGCGAAGCTGATGAAGCACTTAAACAGACCACATGGTCCTTCTCCGTGAATGCAAATTGAGCTCCATAAACATGGAGGCATGGGGCCACTACCCTTCTCCACAAACACAGGAGGCTCTCCACGAACGTGGAACTATACAAGGGCTGGCCTCCACGAATGCGGAGTGCAATTGTTGCTGGTGCAGCACCAACTCAAAACTAAACTTCCTTGGGCCATTCTCGAGACTCCAAATGTCTGATTTACACAAAACAAATAGTGCAACCACACTGATTTCAATATTCTGGATCTAATGGTGCAATCAGAATTTATAACGGAGCCTCCTATAGAAAAATGAGTACCCTACTTATTTTAGGTCAAATTAGCCAAAGAGAACTAATGGGGTCAAAATGCAATAAGGTGACCCCGATAATTGGCGAAGGTTCATTTTAGACTGTTCTAGACATTTCAAAGCTCACCACACCATCACTTTTTCATTTTGAGCGTGTTTAGCTGGGTTTTAACAGAAACATAATTTTTAGCTTCCAATTGAACTCATCTTGCAATTTTTCACTCAAAAACTTACTAGAACCCTCCATCCTCAAACAACCACCCTCCCACAACAAATCGACAATTTCGGAACTAATAGAACTGTTAGAATCCCATTTTGAGGCCATTTACTATTGTTTTGACAAAAAATCTCATTTTTGTAGTCTTAACTTCTGGCTAATTTGCAAACTTCCACATTTCTCAACCAAAAAGCCTTATAATCATCCCAACATCCTCAATAAGTCAGTTTAGTTCGGAGGTCTCTATACAAAAGCTTAGAATAGCAAAAACACATAATTGACCTGCAAGGTCATTTGAACCCCACTTATAAGACTTTTAACTGCGAAAGTAAAGTAGAAAGCATACCTGATGGCTCAAAGAGGTAGGGGTACTGCTCCTACATCTGTGCCTCCATCTCCCAAGTAGCCTCCTCGACTGTATAGTGTCGCCACTGCACCTTAACCATCGGTATCACCCTGGAGCACAATTGTCTAGTATCCCTAGCTAAAATGGCCACCAGCTCCTCAACAAAAGTGAGATAGTCATCCAACTCAACTAAACCATACTGCAGCATATGCGACTCATCTGGAATGTACCAGCGCAACATCAACACATGGAATATAGGCTGTGTAGAAAAATAAGCTGGAGGTAGGACTAACTCATAAGCAACAAACCCAACTCACCTCCATGTCTCAAAAGGGTCAATATATCGGGGACTCAACTTACCCCATCTCCCAAACTGTATGACCCATCTCCGCGGTGACACTCTAAAAAATATGCGGTCTCCAACCTCAAACTACAAGAACTGGTGCCTATGATCAACATAGCTCTAGTGTTAACTCTGAGCTATCCTTAGTCTATCCTAGATAACTCGGACCCTGGCCAAGGCATCCTTTAACAAAATCTAAACAGTACAAACTTGGATCTGAAGACTCAAACCACCCAACAGGAGTACGACATCGCCGACCATATAATGCGTCGTACGGGGCCATCTGAATGTTGGTATGATAGTTGTTATTAGCAAACTTAACTAACGCCAGAAACTGATTTCACTGTCCACCAAACTCTCCCACACAAGCCTGTAACATGTCCTCCAGAACCTATATAGTACGCTCAGACTGACCATTAGTCTTGGGATGAAATGTTATGGTCAAATCAACTTGGGTGCCTAACTCAAGCTGAAAATCCCTCGAAGAGATGGAGGTAAATTGTGACCCTCAGTAAGATATGATAAATATAGGCACCCCGTGCAACTGGACTATCTCCTAAATGTAAATACGGGGCTAATCGTTCAACACTGAAGGTAGAACGGACTGGAAGGAAGTGTACAAACATAGTCAACTAATCAACTATCACCAAGATGTTATCATAACCCCTGAAAGTATGAGGAAGCGCCATAACGAATTCCATAGTCACATACTCCTAATTCCACTCGGGAATGGGGAACAACTAAAGTATGCCACTGGGTCGCTAACGCTCAGCCTTTACCTGCTGGCAACTAAGGCAACACGATACATAGTTTACAATATCTCTCCTCATGTCATCCGACCAATAATGTTGCCTCTAGTCTTTATACATCTTTGTTGTGCCTTTTGTAGAATCAGCTGTATCAAATCCCCCACTCTAGGAACACACAATCGACCATCAAATTTGAGGATCCTATCTAAATCGACTGTACCCTAACCCTCAATGCCCTACAAAACTCTATCTAATAGACCCACCAATGACTCATCCTTACATTATCGAGCCCCAATCTGACCAACTAATGAAGGCTGAGCCCCAATAAAGGCCAAAAATACCTATCTAGAGTCTGAAATATCCAATAGAACAAATTGGTTAGCTAGGGACTGAATGTCTAAGGATAATGGTTTTTCTCATCTCTCAGGTGTGCTAGACTACCCATACTCACCGCCTTCTAACTCAAGGCATCTGCTACAAGATTTTCCTTGCCTAGATAGTATAAAATAAATATACCATAGTCTGCCAACAACTCAATCCACTATCTTTGGTGGGAATTTAGGTCCCACTGAGTCATAAGGTACTATAAACTCCGATGGTCCGTATAGATATCACAATGCACTCCATACAGATAGTGCCTCCAAATCTTAAGTGCAAACACTAACGCCGCCAACTCTTAGTCATGCATGAGGTAGCTATCCTCAGTGGCCCATAATTGACGAGAAGTATAAGCAATAACTTGACCCTGCTACATCAATACACAACCTAGTCCGATATTAGAAGCATCACAATATACCACAAAGCTCTCTCCCTCAATAAGGAGAGTCAAAATAGGAGTAGCAGTCAATAACTCTTTCAACCTCTAAAAACTAGTCTCACACTCATTGGACCACACAAATGGAATGCTCTTGAGAGTCAATTGGGTTAACAGAGTGGAAATGGTGGAAAGTCCCTCAACAAACAATCTAAATACCCTGGCAACCCAATAAAACTTTGAATATCTATCACTGAAGTAGGCCTACGCCAGCTCCAAATGGCCTCGACCTTAGCAAGATCCACACTAATACCCTCGCCGGAAACCTATGACCTAGGAAAGTCACAGACTCAAGCTAAACCTAACACTAAGAAAATTTAGCATATAACCTATGATTCCGGAGTGTCTGTAGCATAATACAGAGGTGTTGGGCATACTACTCTCGACTCGAAGAATATACCAAAATGTCATCAATAAAAACCACTACAAATGAGTCCAAACACAATCAAAATACCCGAATCATCAAATTCATAAAAGCTACAGGGGCATTAGTCAGCCCAAATGGCATCACTAGTAACTCATTATGCTCATAACGGGTCTAGAAGGCAATCTTCTAAACATCGTTTGCCTGGATCCTCAATTGGTAGCACCCTGATCTCATATCAACTTTTAAAAACATTAAGACCCTCCGTAACTGATCAAATAAGCCATCAATACGTGGTAAAGGATAACGATTCTTCACTGTCACCTTGTTTATCTGTCGATAATTAATACACATCTAGAGAGTCCCATATTTCTTTGTCACAAACAAGATATGAGCTCCCAAAAAAGAAATACTTGATCAAATAAACCCCATATCAGGTATATTCTACAGTTATGTACTAAGCTCTTTAAGTTCTATAGAAGCCATCAACTATAGAGGAATAGATATGGGCTTAGTTCCCGATTCGATCTCTATCGCAAAATCAATCTCCCGCACAGGCTGCAACCCAGGATAATAGATGGGAAACACATCCTGGAACTCACATACAATGGGCATAGACTCCACAAAAGGAGTCTCAACTATCACATCACGCATATGGGCTAAATAAGTTGAACACCATATAGATATCAACCTTTGAGCCTAAATATATGATATAATACCCATCAAAACTTGACTCATAGACCCTTGCCTAACCACTGGAGACATCCCCAGTATCGCAAAGGTTGTCTTGGCATAATAATCGAGTATAACATGATATGAGGCAAACCTATCCATACCCAAAATAAGGTCAAAGTCAAGTATATCAAGTAATATCAAATCAACCCAAGTGTCAAAACCCTGAAGAGTAACCATATAACCTTTGCAAACCTGATAAACAACAAACGAATCCCCTATCGGGGTTGACATCCAAATCCAAGAGGAGTGTCGCTTAAGAGTCACACCCAGATGAGGTACATAATATATGAATACATAAGAAAAAGTGGAAGCGAAATCAAATAAAGTTGAAGCTAGTTGTTGGCATACATAAATCATACTTGTGATTGCTTCATCAGAAGCCTTGGCCTCATCCCATACTGGTGCAATATAAAAATGGCCCTGATGACCTCCCTCTTGAGCATCACTATTTTCCCCAAATCTACCGCCCCTGACGGGCCCTCAGAAGACTATTGATAACCCTGTAGGTCCCTATACTGATTATCACATTGGACTTGATCCTAACCCCTGCCCCTGCCCCTGCCACTTAGTAAAGAAGTTGACTTGGTGGGCTGTGGGGTGGCATGTGTTGTCCTATACTCTGGGTAGTCTCTCTACCAATGATCTGATGACTCGTACTCAAAACAACCTAATACAACCCTAGAAGTCTGACTACCAGCAAAAGATGACCCAACTGGCCTGAAAGAACACAAATCACTCTTCCTCTTCCTGTGCCTAGTGGAATATGAGGAACCACCCTTGCTAAATGTACCTGAGCCCTGGTTGCCACCCTTAAAAGTCTGCAATGATGCCTAATATGGTTGGTTCGTCTGACCTTGATGACCTCTCCTCGGATTTCTATTTCTCAGTGCCTGAAAACCTATCTAGGCGCCACTTAACTCTCCCTCATGTCTGGACCGCTTGTCACTGCCCTCTTGGGCCTTGTCAATAATCTACTCCAGGGAGTGGGCATGATCAATAATATCTAGAAATGAGCGACTTGAGGTTACTAATACATGTGTACCCAACCTCAACTGAGGCCTCAACCCTCATACAAAATAATGAGTTTTCTCCTCTTCGAATGGATAAACAACTACAACATATCAGGAGAGATCCTAAAATCAAACCTCATACTAGGACACAGACATCTACCATTTCTCAAGTCATACAAACTGGTCCCGGCGATAGTCTCTAAAGCTCCTGGGCATGCGATAGTCTCTAAAGCTCCTGGGCACTAATTCAGTCATAAAGGCATTTGTGAACTCAACCTAAGTCATTGGTGTGACATTTGCTGGCCTAGTATCTTGACAAGTCTGCCACTATTGCCTGGTGGATCCATCAAGCTGATAAGTAGTAAACTCAACCCCTCAGGACTCCAGTAGTTGCAAGGCCTATAACCGCTCCATGAAAGTTATAAATAACTCTTGTACATCCTCCCCTACAGCTCTTGAAAGCCTCATTAGGGCCAATCTTAAGAAGTACCAAAGCAATAGATGGTCCTAAAATTGTACGGCTCCTTCTGACTTAATCGGGACCTTTGGGACAACAGGCTTTGCTTGTTTCTAGACTGGAGGAGCTAGAGATGGCAGCTCACCCTGTTGTAGGGCTCAAACTGTAACCAATATCTGTCCAAAAACCATCTACACCTCTGATGAAACTACAACAGTGGTTGGGGTAGTTGTTACCTTCGGTTGTGATATAGATGGAGCTTCTTATATTTTCAGGCTTCGGGGACTACTCCCTTACATGGACTTATGATGCAGCCCTACCTCGACCCCGACCAAATCCTTTACGTGCCATATCTATGGAAAACAAACAAGGTCGTATTTTCAAAACTTGAAAAATCTTGATGAAATTCATAATAAGAATCAACAACACAAGAAAGTTCCTAAACATCTCATAGCATCTTGGAGATAAGCAACGAACGTCTCCACATCCATCCACAAGACTCTACCAGAGGTATCTCTATACAACTGAGATCAGTGAACCTGGCTCTGATACCATTTGTCATAACCCAATTCCGATCACGATGGCACTTGTGAGATCCCACCTACAGGAAAGCCAAAAACCTAACCCACAGACACCTATCTAAGTTGTCTAGTCCATCCAAAATGAAATAATAACGATATAAATAACAAAAATCTACCAAGAACTTAGAAGTCAGTTGTATAGAACTACAATAACAAAAAGTACATATGAATATACATATGACCAAAAACATAATATAATATACAACCTGAGAGTGCTCCTATAATACATAATACTATCGTACAAGGCCAAAGTTTGAAAGGAAAAAGATGGACATCAAAAGAAGGAGACTAAAACAAAGCCAGAGCTGCCAATACTCACCCAAATAAGTCTACTATGCTCCCGGGTCCCCCAAACTCTATGTCCTCAACTAGAACCTAGACTTGCACCATGGTAAGATGTAGAAGTAGGTTTGAGTACCATAATAAGAGTAGTTAGCCCGCAAATTATTCCCATAACCTTAACCTAGACCAAACTTGGTATCATACGTGAGTGCAAGGCCCTAATAACTATGTCTGTAAGCCACCTGGGCCCCCAAAATCCTGAGAGGTTTGCACATACATAATATAGACTGAAATATCATCACAGAGTCCCATAGAATGCTTAAACAATCCTATAGAACCATCACATATTCCAGCTCTCTACATCATCAGAACAAGGGTAGGATGTATGTGGGTGTAAGGCCCTAGTGCCTATGCCTGAACAACCTTTGGGACCCACAAGAATAAAAGGTATACCTATATATAAATAAGGTGTGAAATAGGTGTATGGATCCAGGTGAATTCAGCCATGGGTCTTGCCCAACATTACACGTCAATTGGGTCCTCAACCCATCTAGGAAAATAATATCACACGGGGACCAAACCTTTAATAGAGTTAGAGGACTCGAACCCCTAATATCATATAGGGACTCGAACCCCTAATATCTCCTAGGGACTCAAACCCCATTTCACGCCCTGAGGGGGTACCTTTGGCATGGCCAACACTTGTACAACCATTGTTAATTTTCCAAGAGAACCACCTGGCCTCATCATCACATCATGCTCAACAAAGGAAGAATACTCAGGAAAATACATCAAATATATAAATAAAGCTTTTATAAAATAATTTCCAATGGTCAAGTTTGCAAAATAAAAACAATACTGTAACGATCCAAAAATTTTCAAACTTCATGTTGGTAGGTCAAGGTCCATTTTGAACTTCTTATGGTTGATTAGTGATGATCATGGATTCTATTTAAGTGGTTGTATTCAAAAGAATCGTGTTGGTGGAGTTTTGTATGGAACCGTTTGGAAGGACTTATTTTGGATGGCAATATCTCTTGGTACGAGATAAACTGTGTGGGTTATCAAAATGATATATCAAAACGAAGCTCTTTGAGTTATCTTCGCATTGCAATGGGTTTCACTCAAATCAGAGTTTTTATGTGGAAGTTATGGCCATTTTGGTAGGACTATCTGTGGCCAAAAGTGTTCTAGAAATGGATGGCCAAAGTTGGCTAAGGCAGGGCCATACGGATAGCCCACGGACTGTGTGGGGGTTCACGACCCGTGAGCTCATCTGTGGGTTGATCCAGAGAGTGGGCTAGGAGATGGATCAAGGAACGGAACCAAGTAAGGCTCCACGAATAATTTCACGGTCCATATGATGCCTCACAGTCCATGAGGGGCCTTCGTGGAGTGGTCCAGGGACTGCCTAGACCCCAGGGATAGGACTTCGGACCAAGTGAGGCTCCACGGATCAGTGTACAGTTTGTGTGCAGCTTCACAGATCGTGAGTCCTGTCGTGGAGTGATCCAGAATGTCTTCCAAGATTCCAAGCCAAGTCATAAACCAATTTAAGCCACACGGTAGGGCTCACGGTCTGTGAGCCACTACACAAACCGTGTGGGTGCTTCCGTCAGTGACTATTTCAATTATCTTCTCCATTTTATTAAGGGTTAAATGATAATTTTAATTATTCCTGGGGCCGTTTTAACCTTTTTAAACTCTCCTAAAACCCCTAAATTGAACCCTAACCCCCCTTTTAATTCATTAAGGTCTCAATTCCTCTCCCAAATTCTCTCAATTTCCTCTCATCTTCCATTGGAGACCAAGCTTGAAATTGGGGAAAGCTCAAGTCTTCATCAGAATCTTCTTAATCTTCTTGTTAAATTTAAGGTATGTGGGTTTGATTCATGGTTACTCTTTCAACCATGAAGACCCAAAACTTCTCTTTTCAATTTTGATGAATTTTAGCTTCCATTGGAATTGGGTCTTTAAATTTATGAATGATTTGCTTCAATTAAAGTATAGGCTGTAAAATTTATTGATTTTAAAGTGAATTGAACCCTTTATGGATGATTCACATTGATTTTATGATGTTTCAAAAATACATGTTCCCTTAGTCCTTCAATTCAAGCATGGGTATTAATGATTTGCTTTAAATTGATGATTTTACTATGTTTTGGATATGAATTTCTTGTTATTTAAATGATTAAATCTAACACCCATGCTACTCTTGATCATCCATTCATTGCATTCATGAGCATGAAATATTTGTTATGATGAAACTCTTAATAAGGGCTTGGCCCTCATGTATGATAGATATGTTATGGGAAATGTTATGTTATGGCTCTTTGAGAAATTATGGGTGTGTACACCATTATGATATGATATGATATGTTATAAATGATGCATGATATGATATGCTCTGTATATGAGTTACTCCTATTGCATTGGTTTTGGAAGATAGCTTTTGGAAACTCTTGTTGGCTTTGAGCCTAACTATGTAAAGACTTGAATTATGATTTGGCTTTAGTCCAATTATGCATTGTTTTGAACGAATGGTCGAATCTCTATTTTGAAAGCTTATATATGTATATGTATTCCTGTGGGATGAGACTTAGCACCGAGGGATTGGAGTCGGGATGGACTATCTTCAAGGGTCCATACTCCTTGCCATCAAACCGTGTGCCACCATGGGTTATCTACCTTGATGGGATTGACTTGTTATTTATCCCCTTGTTTAAGGGTTGACTAGGGATTTACCTGGCAAGTAGTCAAATTCCAAGTAGTAGCTCGCTTGGTCTCTCATGTTATCGGTTGAGGTCACATCCCCTCTATGATTTGTACATAGGTTTGCACTTCATGCACCATGACATAGCATACCCACATACTTAGTGAATTATATGTGCTAACCCATACTCTTTGTCTACATGTTCTAACCATGTAGGGACCGGAGACAATTTCCTTCCACCGTTGGACGTTTAGCGGAGACTTGAAGTGTTGCTTGTGGTGAGCCCTATACTCCAAGGACCATACCCAATTTCATCAACCTTATGTATTTATTTTATGCTCCTATTATCTTTTTTGTCTTGAGGGTGAGACCGGAATATGTCGAGGCTCCATCTCATCTTATATAGAGAAACTGTTGGACATATTGAATTTTATTATACGTTATGCTATGTGTTACTTGAATGATATGATTACCTATGTTCGGCAATGGTTCCTTATGTTATTGTGAGACCCCGTGATTCTCATCTTCCATAATATACATATTGTGGTATGTTGTATAAGGAATATATGAATCTGAATAGAACCTAAGGTTAATAAGACTTCAAGTAGGTGGTAATATCAAGAGATTAAAGTTTTAAGTCAAAGGAATTCCCTAAATGCATATTAGGGATTAGAGAGATGGCCCAAGTGGCATCTCGCCC